>JAWZYT010006596.1:5000-78751 GCA_034508575.1 Petrolisthes manimaculis
GGAAGAGAGGCAGGGAGAGGACATATGCTGTATATATGCAAGATCTTAATGTGTTTACGTCCCCACAGCCTCAGGGAGTCTCATAGTTTCTGCTTGATATATCTCTGTTGTTTTGGTGATGTTATGTGTGTGGCCTGGCGGTGTGTTTGTGAGGTATGGTGTGCTGGGTTTCATGTGTTGTGATGTGTTGTTGCTGGTGTGTTGTGTTTGTGAGGTATGGTGTGCTGGGTTTCATGTGTTGTGATGTGTTGTTGCTGGTGTGTTGTGTGTTGTGATGTGTTGTTGCTGGGTTTCATGTGTTGTGTTGTGATGTGTTGTTGCTGGTGTGTTGTGGTGTGTGCTGGGTTTCATGTGTTGTGATGTGTTGTTGCTGGTGTGTTGTGTTGTGAGGTATGGTGTGCTGGGTTTCATGTGTTGTGATGTGTTGTTGCTGGTGTGTTGTGTTTGTGAGGTATGGTGTGCTGGGTTTCATGTGTTGTGATGTGTTGTTGCTGGTGTGTTGTGTT
Organism: Petrolisthes manimaculis; assembly: GCA_034508575.1. Classification (NCBI taxonomy): domain Eukaryota; kingdom Metazoa; phylum Arthropoda; class Malacostraca; order Decapoda; family Porcellanidae; genus Petrolisthes; species Petrolisthes manimaculis. The sequence continues at coordinate 5,507 of JAWZYT010006596.1, forward strand.
ATGATGTGTTGTGTGCTGGGTTTCATGTGTTGTGATGTGTTGTGTGCTGGGTTTCATGTGTTGTGATGTGTTGGGTTGTGTGCTGGGTTTCATGTGTTGTGATGTGTTGTTGCTGGTGTGTTGTGTTGTGTTGTTGCTGGTGTGTTGTGTTGTGAGGTATGGTGTGCTGGGTTTCATGTGTTGTGATGTGTTGTGTGCTGGGTTTCATGTGTTGTGATGTGTTGTGTGCTGGGTTTCATGTGTTGTGATGTGTTGTTGCTGGTGTGTTGTGTTTGTGAGGTATGTGGTGTGCTGGGTTTCATGTGTTGTGAGGTATTGTGTGCTGGGTTTCATGTGTTGTGATGTGTTGTTGCTGGTGTGTTGTGTTGTGAGGTATGGTGTGCTGGGTTTCATGTGTTGTGATGTGTTGTTGCTGGTGTGTTATTGTTGTACTGGGGTATGGTATGTATAATAGGGGGGTGTTGTATTGTGTTTTTTTCACTGTTAAATGTTGATAGGTGATGTGGAACTGATGATAATAATGTGTTGTTGGGGTTTGTGTCGTGTATTGAAATGTTGTGTTGGTGTGTGTTGTTGTGCTGTTATGTGTCGAGGTGTGCTACTGCTGATGATAATAATGTGTAGTGTGACAATATAATAATGAGTGACGTGAGGTAAAATAGGTATGTTCTGTGGTTCCTCGTTGTTGTGATGTATGTTGTGGTGTGATACAAGACCAATGGAATACTAGTCTATATTGGCCTTGGTGTTGTTGTTGTTGGTGGTGGTGTTGATGTTGTTGATGTTGTTATTGTTGTTGGTGGTGGTGGTGGGGGTGTTGTTGTTGATGTTGTTTTTAGTGTTGTTGTTGTTGTACTCTAATATGTCGAGGTGTGCAGATGATAATGAATGTGTAGTGTGACAGTGTGATGATTTAATAAAGCTGTGGGTGTATTGAGGGAGAAATAATTTGCTCTTCCATGTTGGTGGTTGTTGTACTCTAAATGATAATAATGTAGGATGATTTAATAAAGCTGTGGGTGTATTGAGGGAGAAATGATTTGCTCTTCTGTGTTGTTTGTTGTTGTTGTGTTGTTGTTGTTGTTGTTGTTGTTGTTGTACTGTGGTGGGTTCTCGGTACCTTTGTGTAGGGAGGTAATAATAATAGTAATAAGAGTCTTGAAGGACATTTCGTCTTACTGTATCTATCTTTACAAGAAGTGAGCATTCAATAGCGGCCTCCTCGTCTTACCTCCTTTGTAACTCCTTTGTAACAAGTAACTCCTTTGTAACAAGTAACTCCTCTGTAACAAGTAACTCCTCTGTAATAAGCTACTCCTCTGTAGTAACTCCTTCGTAACGAGTAACTCCTCTGTAACAAGTAACTCCTTTGTAACAAGTAACTTCGTTGTAACAAGTAGCTCCTTCGTAACAGGTAACTCCTTTATAACAAGTAACATCTTCGCCAAACCAGAACACTCAATACCTACCTACCTACCTACCTATACCTACCTACCGTGTGTGAAACTGGATGGTACCGTAACAAGTGAATTGTCCGGATCATAGGATACACTTTGGAGGGATGAAGGCAGCCAGGGATTACACCGTGAGACTCACTCCTGGCCAATTATCATCAGTCTAATCCGGGAACACCACCAGTCTTAAGGGACCCTGTGTAGTATAGTGTTGTATAGTCAGAATATTGGAGATTAGTAAGTCCTTCAGTTATTGCCACGAAACACCACCTATATGGATGGGAGCTTGTTTCGTGGCATGGTCAGGAGGAATCAGAAGCCACCATGTCTTTTTATACACGATCACAGGGTCCTTAAGGGGTAAATCTGTAGCAAAATGATTCCTATATATTATTCCAGGCAACATATTCGTCGTTATAGTTGTTGATCTGGTCCTGTTTTCCGATGTATCAAAAGGGTATTACTCCCTGAAAAAGTTATATTATGGCCTCGTGGTATCACAGGGTTACACTACAGGAGACTACAGTATCTCTCAAAAGGTTGTGGATTGATTGAGGAAGTCGGAAAGATGATCACAAAATAATTCCTGGTGGTTGGTGATCGTTTTATATTCACCTCAAACATCATCTCTCCCTTTCATACCCATAGCACAAACACCATCTGATACCCCTACACACACATACACACAAAACACACACACACACACACACACACACACACACACACACACACACACACACACACACACACACACACAAAACAAAACAAACACACACACATAGTCTCCCAAGAACACTCATACCTTTACACACACACACACACACACACACACACACACACACACACAAAACAAACACACACACACCGTCTCCCAAGAACACTCCTCCTCCCACACACCCACTCACTTATTGACAACAAACCACCTCCTAATAAAACTTCTCTTCCCCCGCAGGTCTGGCTTTGGCGTCGTTTGAGTGTGAAGGTCCAGACAACAGCTACGAGAAGGAACGGTACAAGAACCTCAAGTGAGTACATAGTGATGGTGACGAGAGAGGGAGAGGAGGGGTGGGGGGTAAGGGAGTGAGAGAGAGAGGGGGGAGGTGTAAGGGAGGGAAAGGGAGTGAGAGAGAGAGTAGGAAAATAGGAAAGGATGGAGAGGGGTACGGGAGTGTGTGTGTGTGTGTGAGAGAGAGAGAGAGAGTTCAAATTCATTCATTCAAATTCATTTATTTTTGCACAGGGTAGTGGCTATTACAGTCAGTGCATATTATGGGTAGACAGACAGTCGTCTACTCGTCAAACATTATATAGATTAAATAACATAGAAAAGTAAATTAGGTTTGCTATGAGTGAATATGAAATTACAGTAGTACATAAAATTACAATAAATATAAAATTACAGTAGTGATATAAAAGTGAGAGAGAGGGGGGAGGGGTAAGGGATGGAGAGAGAGAGAGAGAGAGAGAGAGAGAGAGAGAGAGAGAGGTGGTAAGGGAGTGAAAGAGAGAGAGAGAGAGGAGGAGGAAGGGATGAATAGGGATAAGGGGGTAAGATGAGTAGGTTAGTAATAGGGTAAAACAAATGAAAAGATAGGGATGAGGAAAGGGAATAAACAGACAAGAAAAATGGAATGAATGAAGGAAGGAAGAAAAGAGGCAGGCAGGAAAACAGGAAGGAAGGAAGGAAGAAAAGAGGCAGGCAGGAAAACAGGAAGGAAGGAAGGAAGAAAAGAGGCAGGCAGGAAAACAAGAAGGAAGGAAGGAAGGACAAACAGGCAGGCAGGCAGGCAGGAAGGAAGGAAGGAAGGAAGGACAAACAGGCAGGCAGGCAGGAAGGAAGGCATTAAGTTGGGAAACGAGCAAGAAGCAACAAGGAAAATAAGCAGAAATGAACTACAATCTCATTAAACACTTTTCCTTGCACTTAATTATACAGCAACACCTCCAGACTTCTGCCATCCCTCCCACAACACTTGCATTACGACCACAATGCTTGCAACACAACCACTACAACTCTTACAATACATCCACAAAGCTTGCAACACTACCACTACTGCAACACTACTACAACTCTTACAATATAGCCACTGCTCTTGCAATACAACCACAACACTACTGCAATACTACCACTACTTTTGCAACACTATAAACCACTACAACATTTCAACTGCAATACTACCACTACTTCTGCAATAATACTACAGTACCAATACAACACACTACAATACAACTTCGACACAACACTATTACCCCTATTTGAAATACTACCACAACAACCACCACCTCTACCTGACAGAATACTACTACTTTACTACTACCACACCAACCACCACCTCTACCTGACAGAATACTACTACTACTACCACACCAACCACCACCTCTACCTGACAAAATACTACTACTACTACCACACCAACCACCACCTCTACCTGACAAAATACTACTACTACTACCACACTAACCACCACCTCTACCTGACAGAATACTACTACTTTACTACTACCACACCAACCACCACCTCTACCTGACAAAATACTACTACTACCACTACTACCACAACTGCAAGACTGGTACACCTCTTTCAACAACAAACAAACTCACTCAGAAAAACTACAACACACTCGAGACACTGGCCACAAATTTACAACTCTCTCACAACATTTTTTTTTTTTACGAGACTTGCCAGAACACGACAATAGCACAACCATTTTTATTATTTATTTAATCTGATTAACGTCAGGTGATTTAACACACGCCTTTGGGAAGAGAACAGACCCAGGCAGTTCATTAATTAAGTAAAGTAATACAGTAATCAGGTTAAAGAGATTTGGAGGCTACACATTCTTTCAAAATATAATACAAAGAGAACCAAATTTTAATCTCTTAAACTGAGGTACTGTTTCTTTGTTGAAGTTGGAGGAATTTGTAGCCTACACTTTACCAATATAGAAATAGGCTGCTTATGACTTTGCGTGTGACGAAATTTGTAAACTAGTATCACATTAGTACTTTTTCCTTCGTCCTCCGGCCAAATTGGGCTTCCTCCGTTCTCCAGCTTGTTGTTTAAGGGTTGTAGAACACTCGAGACTTAGGACGAACCAAAGCGATTCCACAGACGGAGGACGGAGAGCGAAGGAAAACGTACCAGTGTGATACCCTCTTTGCTCTTGAACATTTCATAGTTACACCTCAGGTATTATTTCTCTGTATCTTTCTACTTTCAGAGCCGACACCCAGCCCCCGCCTGAAAGAGAGTGAGGACGTCCCAACACTTCCTGACTCTCGCACACACACACACACACACACAACCCGCTATCACCACTCACCAGCAGCCCAGCCCACACTCCTCAACCCCCACCCCCACCCCCACACTCCTCTCAATCAACACCCACACACTCCTCTCAATCAACACCCACCCGACACTCCTCTACACTATGGTTATATTGGAGAGGCCTTGGAAGAAAGATCGCAGTCAGCCCCTATAAGTCTCCATCCTAGTCTCCATCCTAACCTTAGCCTAGCAGCCTTTGTTTACTCGCCTCACCTCTGCACTGCTCACCTTTTACTTCCTCTACTCTCACCACCACGACCACCAACTTAAGGGGATAGTATACTTGTGGTTCATCAGAGTGCAATGATTCTCCCATAGTGCATATGCCAGGAAACAAGACCAGATGAACACAAATAATAATGGTGTCTGTCTTGTTTGTTGGCCGGAATAGTATTGAGGAATCAGCCTTGTACTCCAGATACACCACCAACACTCACTGTACTACTAAAAAGTCCCTTCCTTCACCACGCCATCGAATACCCCAGACGAGGAGGCCACAAACACTTCATCGCATCGCCTGAGTACCGGTGTTGTGTGTGTGTGTGTGGGAGAGAGAGAGAGAGGGAGGTACAGGCGTAGTAGTAGAGGGAGGACAGACAGTCAGCGCACGGAACACAGCCTCAACTCGTGTGGTTACCAACTTAGCGTTTTTTGTTTTGTTTTTACGGTCGACGATGGTGTAAACTTTCGATGAGCACGAGTGACTTTTTGGAGCATTATAACTTGATGGTGATTGTGTGTGTGTACGAAAATCATCATATAAACATTGGAAATTTACACAGTCGTCGGTAAAGAAACAAATGGCAAAATAACAAACACATCTTGATTGGCAGGTGGGTGTTGTGTGGACTGTGTGTGGTGTGTACATACAAGGAGAGCATCAGTTAACACCTACAGATAACAGGACTGTGGCTGGTGTGATGTGCGGAGGACGAAGCAAGAAAAAGAAAAACACAATTTCAGTGTAAACTATGTATATTTTATTGTATTATTCCCCGCCGTCGTGGCTGAGACAAATGATGAAACCGTGAAACAAACAGCGGTGAAACATTTGAGGACAAACCTAGTTATAATTTATGAAAGGAAAAAGAAAAAGAAGTTGCATAGTGTGTGTGTGTGGTTGACGAAATGGAAAATATATATATATATAGAAAATATTATACTACGCCATGGTGGAAATTATATATAGCCTGTAGTGTGTGTCAGCCACATTTAATTAATCCTTGACAAATGACACAGGCTATTATTGAATGTACTTAATTTATGTAGCAAGAGAAAGTGATAATTAAGTGTGCGTGCGCGCGTGTGTATATTTAATTAACAAAACATATTGCATTGGTGATTCAAGATTATGATTATTCCCATAGTGTGTACATACATATAGACAAAACTAACCACTACGAATGAGATTAATTACGATTGGATTCCAGACAAGTCCTCTCCCCTTCCAATGCTAAGAAAGTGACTGACATACCTGCAGGGAAGTACTTGAAAGGGTGGATATAGTACAGTACACAAGGGATAAAATAATAGTACAGTACACAAGGGATAAAATAATAATAGTACACTGAATAACTAGCTTGGGTTGAGGAGATATTTGGACTGTTGGTACGAGTTATAAATACAGCCTAGTATCCCACCGGCAATATAATAATAGTAGGTATGTACTGGCTCTTAGTTATTATGTAAAGGTGAACTATTAAAATATTAAAAGGAAGAAAAGTGTAAAGATAAACTATTGAAATGATAAAAGGAAGAAAAATGTTAATGTGAACTATTGAAATGATAAAAGGAAGAAAAATGTTAATGTGAACTATTGAAATGATAAAAGGAAGAAAAATGTAAAGATAAACTATGGAAATGACAAAAGGAAGAAAAATCCATAGTGACATTGAGAGATGATGGGTGAAATTATCAGGAAACTTTTCACTGTATATATTTATCGCTGGGTATAAGGCCTAAATAATTTAACATTGACAGAATTGCTTATACGTATCATGGCGGTGAACAGTTCTATATAATAAAACGATAAATCTTTCTAGCAACAGTGAAATGGTGTTGCAAATGCACTAGTGTTGGGAGTTTCCATTTATAAATACAGTACAGTGATCTGAAATGAATGGAATGATTGGCTGATTGAGTGGAAATAAATTTGATGGTGTTCTAAATTATTGGCAGGAAACATTTTTTTGACGTAGTTGTAGCCTATTCGTGGATTAATATTGAGCAGTGATTGTTTTTTGTTTTGTTTTGTTTTTTTAATAACAAATTTGTGCCGGAGATTTTGTCATCCAGTCTTTTTGTAAATATGGCCAAACACCATCATTCATTCACTATGTCTCTTTCTGTCGACTCTAAAATGAAGGAGGATAGAAGTGCAGTTTTGTCTCGTAAAATAAATCGTAGGGAGTGTTTTGAAATGTGGTTTGTGGGTAGAGACAAATAACAACACAACTTTATGGTGGTTTGATGTACGGTTCCTTGTATGTGTGTGTGTGTGTGTTCGTTTGTACGTATTGCTTGTATGTTCGTAAGTGTGTATGTATGTATGTATGCAAAAAGGAGTGTGTGTGTGTAGGGCCTATTCATTTCGTTGCTTGCATGTGGATGTGTGTAGAGAATAATATAAGTATAGTGCTTGAATTACAAAATAATGTTTGCTTGGTACTGTATGGTATTGTATTGCTTGTATAGACCGAGTGTTTGTTTGTTTATGTTTGCCCTCGTAGCGTGTGTGTGTGTGTATGTATGTAGGCCGGTGCCAGTCTGTGCCTTTCTGTTTGGGTGTGCAAGTGCTTGTGTGTATGTGTATGCAAACCAATGCTCATGGTGTGTGTGTGTGTGTGTGTGTGTGTGTGAGACAGATATTTGAAAGGGTACCGAGTCAGGATTTGTTTTTAAAATGTGTGTAAGTGTGTGTGTGTGTAAGGTTACATACACGATACAAATTACACTGTAACACCACCTTACGTTATTTACACCTGGACAATATGAATTAGTTCTTTTCACCACCAAATTCGCGTGTTTATATTATTATTAACACAGCCAAAGTTCCACGCGTTTAAGTTATATAATTATAAGCTAGTCTGAATTACTTTTGATGTGAATTTTCCCCTTTCCCAGCTCTTATAATGATGTATAGTGAAAAGACACTGTATATAATTGAATTTCTTTATATCTTTGTATATAATTTTAATCAGAGCGCTGTTTTATTATTTTAAAGTTCAACGAGATTTTGAATTTGCAGAGTAAAAATGTTAGCATACAATTTGCTAATGTTATGAAAGAATGTATATGGTAGGTTACTGTCGCTAAGGTTATGATAGGCTAAGGCAAGATTAGGTTAGCCTAGGATATATTGTATAAAATCATCGGGTTAATAAATAAAAACTAGGTTAGCATACTGAGGTTAGGGCATAGGACTCTTAGTTATAATGAGGCTAGGCTATGAAATAATATTAGGGTAGGTTATTGATGTATGCTAGTATGAAGGCTATAAATTAATATTAGCGTAGGTTATTGATGTATGTTAGTATGATCATCTGAAATTAAACATTCCAATACGGTGCTGCTGCAAGGAGTGTTATAAATATTGTATGCAAGAAAATTTATTATCTTTCGTTCGTACTGGACAAGAGATGATGTGGAATATAATAATAATAAAAATGATAATCAAGCAAGAAACCTAAGTGAAATGTATCTCTGTTGCAGCTATAATAGTAAACGATTTATTAGCATTGCAGAGTTTAGTCCAAGGTCTGAAAATCATTGTTGTCGTTGTCTAATGTGGCAAGTCTCTCTGGCCTCTGTGCCAGTTCCAATAATATTTCAAACTCGCGTAGCCCCGTTAATATATACAAAGATAATTATGGTGACAGAGCAAAATTATCTACCTCCTAGTAACTTACACTAATTGGATTCGATTTATTTTAGAAAGTGCCATCTTTGAAATTAATGAACGGGATCAATATTGATATGCACAAATTTTGGGAGCCTGCCACTATAGGATAAAAAATTTGTACCTGCGCAAGAGTAGTCTGTCTGTCAGACGTCAGTGTTGGAGTTGGTGCAATGGTGGTGAGTGGTGTTGAGCACTTGCCAGAATTATTAATGTCCCACCTACACAATCCTTGGACATAGAGACACAGAGGCTGGGGGATATAATATTGAAGGTAAGAGAAAGTGTCCTAAGGGATGAGATGTGGATTTAAGTGAGTGGTGGACATATTAGGAGTCATATTCAAGAAGAGCCTCTGTCTGTGGTGCATACGATGGATGGTGTGGTACCGATACGATGATTCCATTGACAGACAACATCAGAAGTCATCGTACCAGTATTACCACCATCGTATACACCACGGATGTTGTTCTTGAATATGGTTCGTTGATATACTACCCACAATGGCGTCACAATGTGTTATGTTATGGGTGTCTTCGTGACTCGTGTATGGTAATTATACCACAGATTTAACTTAATTTATTCACCAGGTAAGCTTATATAGGTGTCCTAAAGTAATGACATTTGACATAACAAGACGTGAGAAGAATATACCCGAGTGTAAAGTTAAATATTAAAGTAACGTTAGCTCGTTAATTTGTTTCCCAAGATGGCGGGTTATAATAATCGTTGTTTCCCTGTACGGATTTACAACCCATTTAGTCGGCCATTGAATATTAAATTTATGACGAGTTTGAGAGAGCCGTATGCCTAGCCAGCATTGATTTAATCCTCATGAATATGCAAATGGCGAATGTTTTAGCAGTAGATTATGGATGAAGTTAAAGTGCATTGCTCTATCCACCATATAATATTTAACGTATTAGAATATGATGGCACCAACAGGACAGCACTATAAATTTAATGACGGTTTCAATATATTTCACTCGTTGCAATTTTCCTTGGACTAACTTGAAAAAAAATCCACACTGCTCACAATAAGGTAAAAAAAATCAGTGTATGTGAAAATATTGGAGGTTTGTGTTAGTTTTAATTACAGGTAACTTATTAGGCCCGTAAATAATCGTCATATCCGTATCTTGTCTTGCGTGTGACCTGCCAGAAATAGCTCGTAACTTTAACTACAACATTGTAATACCATATACGGAGGCAAACATCACAATTAATATGATTGGATGGACAATTTGATAATGCCGTTATTAACCAGAGCTATGCGTGTAATTATACCGTAATGAATGTAGTAGTAAATGGCGAAAGTTCGTAATTTATGTTTAATATTGAGATTATATTATTGTTATTAATGTTTTGTCACATTTTTACCTCTAGACTGCATTCCTTTATTTCTATATTTGTTCACTCTAGTTACTTAACTATCACATTAATATATATATATATATTATAAATATCGGCCTGTTTATATTGCAAGGTATTCCTGTGTTTATATATTATGATCTGTAGACTACCGTAATGTCTGTAAATCTTCACATATTATTAATTTTATCTATTTAAGGCAAATTTAAATGTATAATTATTAATTCTATATTTGTATGTACATGTATGTCTGATAAATTAAATAAGTGTGTGAATGTAAATGTTTTGCAGTTTTTCTATGGTTGTATGCATGTGTATTATGAGAGAGAGAGAGAGAGAGAGAGAGAGAGAGAGAGAGAGAGAGAGAGCTGCTCCAAGATTAGATAAGGGAAACGCCAACATAGCCATTAGGGACGGTACGGTACCATCATAATCTTAAGGTTCTCCATCGTTATATGACAAATTGGACAAGAATGGTTGACTTTTTTTTTTCCTTTCTTTATACAGGAGTCCACTAGAGCGTTAAAGGTAGAGTAATGGTGAGCAAGAGAACAAGAGATTAGGAATGAAATGTATAGAAATGTCTACAGTATACACAACATAGGAATGAAATGTATAGAAATGTCTACAGTATACACAACACATATGAATGAAATGTATAGAAATGTGTGGTCTAGGCAATGACCTTGAGGGATTGCCTAGGCTATACAGTAGGCTATACAGAGTGAGGCTTATTTTGGCGTTTATACCTTTTGTGTTCCTGGACGCGTCTATATATAAAGTAACCAAAGATTTATACTGCTTTGTGCTGCTACCGTGAACACAGTCCTTGAAATGTCATGTACGAATGGCACCGGTAGATGGAAACTAGGATGAGTGTGAGAAAGCAAGCAAGCAAGTGAATGAAAGGAAAAAAAAGTGTCGGCAGGGTTTTGGCGTGTTGTAATAAATGATCGAACGAAGATTGTAGGATGGATCTGCTTTCTGTTTAATTAGTAGTTGAAACCAAACACACATATGTGGTACAGACTTGGTAACACATTTTCCCCCTTTAAGGTGGAATAGAATACTTTGGGACAGTTTGGGTACATTGGAGTGCCTTGATTCCTCCAAAGTATGCCAGGAAACAACAGGACCAGAATAACAAAAGTAAATATGTCCTCGTTGCTTGAAATAGTTTGGAGGAATTAGTTGCTCCTGATTTACCAACACTTTACTATAATATCCCCTTAATAAAATGCTAGGATGAACACCCAGGACCCTGCGCCAGAAACAAAGGGCTGGGTATTTGTGTATATGTGAGTATGTGTGTGTGTAAATAATTGTAGTAACAGTTTCATAGCGTCCTGAACGTTATTGTGGTATTGTGTAGGTACCGTATATTCAGCTTCTTCAATTATTCATTCACTATCTCTACAGCTTCATTATTTGCCCTGTTCTTACTAGTTGTCCTTTACATTAATTAGTTTTCATGTCATCCTCGGACTTTTTATTGACTTCGTAATTGTTTATATAATTTCATGTTTTATATTTATTTTGTTTGTAGTGTTTTTTTTTAGTGCACATTTTTCTTCAAGGTCATTGGGACGTCAGTGGGTCTATTTATTTGGTCACAAACCCTTATTTATACCCTGGAGATTAAATTCGGAGATTTTGGGTGTACAGTATTTCCATCTTGAGTCAGAAATTTAAAAATAAATGAGTCCCTGAAATATTGCCACGAAACGCCGCCTTTATGGAATGAGCTTGTTTCATGGCATGGTCAGGAGGAATCAGAAGCACCCACTTTTCATACACGACCATAGGTAAGGGGAGATTCTTTTGTTGGTGAATTTGAAGGTCTTTGATTTCTCCAGGCTATGCCACTAAACAGATCCCCTGTTAGTAACATCAAGGTCGTCTGTTCCATGGTATAGTTTGGAGGAATCCGTAGCTTTTCAATTTACCAACAAGATAATTTCCACTTAGGGGTACAGTACAGTATAAGGGAAAAAACAATCATTGCAAGGAAAATAATTATCACAAAGCACCATGTAATTACTTATCTGGGTAACTTATTATATGAAAGACTAGGAAACATTTATATACAGTACCTACATCTCCTTGTAACCTGTCTCTTGAGTGATTACAAAGTGAGATCAAACAGGAATCAGAAAACTATACAGTACGGTCCTACAAAACAATACAGTACAGTACTGGTAATCTGAATAGTACTTACCTACACCTGCCAATTATTATTTTAGTTTGTCAGTACAATATTGAAATATATCTCAGATTTTACATAGATCTGATTATCTTCTATTTTTATTGTTTACTCCTAAGTTCACTACGTGTTTACATCCACTGTCATTCATTCATTCTTCAATGTATATTTTTTATTTTTTGTTTATGCGCTTGCTGTGATTCATTCTTGGGTTATAGATATTTTCCATGGGTTATATCGTTCTGTGCTATGGTCACTCATAATGTGCAGATGATTACGGAGAATTGGAGGCAATTAATTCCTCAAAATTGTACCACAAATCTTAGGATAATTTGTTTTTCTTTTTATTCTTCAATTCGCCAGTAATATCGTACCCTTGAAAATGATCTCCTCACTCTCATCCTCCCCCTCCCCTCACACACACCCCTTCGCAATGGTACATACATACTGTACTTGTGATTTTTAATACCGTACATGTAACTTACTCTGTATTCTGTGTATAATCTTCTTCCCCAGTCCGTACACTGCATCAAACTGATGTTGACTGGGCTGAAATTAATATGAAACTTTAATTTTCATCATTATATCTGAAATAATCCCGTGCATGCTGTTGTCGACTAAAAGTATTGTGCACGGAGGAGCGAAAATCGACTATCATGCAATTCATTACCATAAAACCAAGGGATTTGAATTCGCCATGGTGTTATAATTTTAGTTATGGTTTTGCTGGTGCTCACTGTAGTTGGTTTTATTAGTGTCACCCATGTTAATAGAAAATTGTATTAAATTTCAATTTCTCGGTCGGATGTACTGTATATTTGAGGTCAAGCCAATTTCGTTTGAATGAAGACTCGCATTTACTTGAAATACCTTGATTCCATATTGTAATAATAGTACTAAAGCACACGTTATTATAAGACTTACGTTGTATATTCGTTACTCGATTCATATTAAGAACAGCGTCACGTTATTATAAGACTTACGTTGTATATACGTTACTCGATTCATATTAAGAACAGCGTCACGTTATTATAAGACTTACGTTGTATATTCGTTACTCGATTCATATTAAGAACAGCGTCACGTTATTATAAGACTTACGTTGTATATTCGTTACTCGATTCATATTAAGAACAGCGTCACGTTATTATAAGACTTACGTTGAATATTCGTTAATGGATTCACATTAAGAACAGCGTCACGTTATTATAAGACTTACGTTGTATATTTGTTACTGGATTCACATTAAGAACAGCGTCACGTTATTATAAGACTTACGTTGAATATTCGTTAATGGATTCACATTAAGAACAGCGTCACGTTATTATAAGACTTACGTTGTATATTTGTTACTGGATTCATATTAAGAACAGCGTACAGTATGTTGAATTGGTTGGTAATTACTTTGTGTGTGTTGCTTCTGGTGCAGTGTAATGTTGTGTGTCGTTCGTACCATATACAACATACTATATATATATCCTATAGCTGAATATTTTCACACCTCCATTTTCTGTTGTCACTTGTCAGTAACACGACGTCCTGGTGTCACATGAAATAGAAAACTCAATCACCAGTCGCCATCTCTCATCTGATAGTAATTTGCAGTTTGGAATTATTCGTACATTTTATTTATATATTTTTTATTAACATTTATCTAGCCATGTATAGTTTCAGTACCGTACGTTATGGGGAATCAGGTAGTTGGTACAGTATATGTATACAGTACTTATTATTTCAAGTGAAAACCTTGAGCACCAGTAATTTGTCATTCATTAGAACATTACCGTACACCAAGTAAGTTATTATATTTTTGACACCCGTCTACGTCACCAATTTTCTTACTGTGTGTAAATAATATCTTAGCTCCTTCCAGTCGTCGATTAAGGGGATAATTCACGTTTGTTACTTTGGAGAGCCTTGATTCCTCCAAAGTATGCCAGGAAACAGAACCAGAATAGCAAAAATAATGGTGTTTTGTTGCTTGGATTGGTTTGGAGGATTCAGTTGCTCCAGATTTTCCAACACAATGGGGAGGAAGGGAGTGAGGGGGTGTAATGTTGGTGGGGCAATGATCCATTCACCACTTGCTGTGTTTTCGATGACCATTTATTTCAGTTACCTTCTCTGTCCTATAATTTTTTCCTACTCTGTCCTTTATCTGTTTCCTTCTCTGTCCTTTATCTGTTTCCTTCTCTGTCCTTTATCTGTTTCCTTCTCTGTCCTTTATCTGTTTCCTTCTCTGTCCTTTATCTGTTTCCCTTCCTTCGCTCACGCCTGCCTAGTGTTAGCATGTAATATTAAAATTCGTTGCGACCTCACCACAACTCCCGGTATAATAAACAAAATATCGGTGTTTGTGTTGGTGTTTGCAGTCTACTATACGTGCAGAATACCAGTTAGCTAAGAAATTTTTATAGTATTTTGGAGGCGAATTAATAAACATTCTTAAGAACTTAGTGAGGTTAAAATAATGTTGTATGAGAAGATTTAATATAACGTATAGTGTGTTGTTGCCCTCTTTTCAAAATTAAAATGTATTGTTTGCTGGAAGTGAGGGCAGTCTAGTGAAATTTGATCGTGTATTATCAGACTAAAATGGGAAAGGTACTTGTATCTGGGTACATACAAGACTCGGTTTTATTCCTTGTGTTAATAAAGACGGGAGTTGTGAGTGTACGCACGCAGCTACTGATGCAGTTGTCCCATGCAGTGGTCATTTCTCTACTACATTGATTTAAAGTTATTGTAACAGTCTAGTTACTGCCTAGCCAATTCCCGAGCACTATCATAGTATTCTTTCTAGTTATATAAAATAAAAACGTCAACTTCTGGTGGTCCTGGTAGTGACTAGCCAAAATGAGTGAAACCAACAGAGCTATGATAGTGGTTTGATGGGTAGCTATACCTTCAGTTGGTAACACTGGTTAACAAGGAAAAGGAGTCTACCCTGGTGTTTGTTTGGCAGTACTTTTAAAACCACATTGTCACTTAAGTATGTGAACATGTAATACTGAAGCTATTTCTAGTAACTTTATCTGCACCATGTAAATATCAATAAAAAATAAAGACAGTTTTTCACGTTGGAGTTTTATTACTAGGCACCCAAGTGTATAATAGAGAATAGGTTAGTCACCGTTATGTTGTAGAGACATATGTATACCCACTGGCTAAGGTAAGATTAATAGGAAAGACTTACCATCATGAAAACCCTCGAACACGTCACACAATACATCACTCATCAAGGAATAGTAAACCACAATTGTTTTTATTTTTGTTTATATGATCCGACACTGGACATAGGCTTAATCAAGTCCGTTATCGTGGCCCTGGTCAACTGCTGCTCACACACACACACAAACACACACACACAGTACTTACATTATGTGAAGTAACACACTAAGTAATATGGTGCACAAATATTCATTCCCTTAGCTTGGTATAATATGACTGAATTATTGGAGGTTCTAACGACATAACTTATTTTGCCATCTACCACTATTTGTTTGATTATTCGAACTACAGGTTGGTGGCTGGTTGAGGGAATGAACTTTTATGCACCATAGTACAAAAACCTCTGTAATCCACATTGTATTGAAGTACAGCCTGAAAATTCTTGTCTAGTCTATACTGGAATCGATTTTAATATTTAGACGCTTTGATTTCCCTGTATATCTATCCATGCCTACGTGATTTACAGACATATTTTGTTGGATACTTTTAAGTTTATTTCTTTTTAACCATCCATTTCCAGAAAGCATAGAACCAGATATGAGGAAGAAGTCGCCATCAAGTTGGGTAGCCTACTGTACAGCCACAATCAAATATCCAACAACAATTTCCTTCCATCGTAGTGAAAATCTTGGTAATAATAAAGAACACGTGTATGATTTTAAAGCACCTCATAATAATAATAATAATAATAATTGAAGGGGTTAAGTTGATATAAGGTGTTAGTGTGTGATTATATTTTGACATGATACGAATTTGTTTGCACGATGGAAGGAAAATGTTGCTTTATATATTCGATGTTGGCTCTTAACGTACACTGATGAGGAAAAGAAAGCTCTGCCCAGCCCCCCCCCCCCCCCCCATCATCCCCACAGACTGATTGACCTCATTAGTAGAAGTAAGGTACGGTGTGTATGTAATTTGTTAATGAATTTATTCAACGTATACTGAGAGAATATTGTGTGCATACTTTAACATTCAGATAGACTCGATATATTTGTCTCTTCTCCTGCGTCGTTGTGAGAGAGAGAGAGAGAGAGAGGGAGAGATGAGAGAGAGAGATGAGAGAGAGAGAGAGAACACATTACTCATGCCAGTTCACTTTTAGCTGAACTAAAGTTGGATGTATATAATTTGATATTGAAGGACAAAACGTGGGACATAACTCGCCCAGTACGTACCTACGGTGTAGAAAAATATTGAGGTACGCACGAAACGTTGCCAGAACAAGAGGAAGGACACCGAACATTATTCATAACATTTCTGATATCAGCTTGTGGGAATGAAATATATATCCACGACTTAATAATTACTTGGGTATCTCGGAGCTAAATTTGAGAGAGGTTATGTAGAATATGATATGATGACAATAATTACAGTATATCGAGTAATGTGAGTGAAAAGTTAATATTTTATAAGTATACGAATGAAATAAATATGCACGACTTAGGTATCACGGAGATAAATTTGAGAAAGGTTAGGTAGAATGATATAATAATAATTACAGAATATCAAATAAAATGAGCGAAAGTTTACTATTTTTATCCTCTTTATTATACGAACGAATAATGCACATGATGATAATTTCGAAATATCTAGTAAAATGAGCGAAAGTTTACTATTTTTTATCCTCTTATTACACGAACGAATTAAATGAAGGACTCTCCTCTCGATGACCTCCTTGCTCTTCACTTCACTACAGTACCTCATTTCCTCCCTCGCTCCCAATGTCATCACTTTTATTTTTATCCTTTTTTTTTTAATGCAAACTTCCAAGGGTAATTAATAATGATAATGGATTCCCGTGGCGTTGCTCGCTCATATCATTGTGACGGATATTTGATTAAGGCGGGAAAAATGACCGCCAAACGAGTTCATGTGTCTGGCGGTGGAATGGGATGTGCAGTGTTGCCAAGTTTGATGTTGCAGTGTTGCCAAATTGGGTGTTGCAGTGTTGCCAAATCTAGCGTGTATATGTATGTTTTCATGGATTTCCGTACATATTTCTTGATTAATTTATAGCAATGGCAAATAGATACATAAATTCTCACTGTTCATTCTTTATCTATCATGGATGGTCGTGTATACTTCAGGAGATTGTGATTTAGTTTTGTAACTGTAAATAATTGAAAGGAATAGCAAAATTTTTTTTTATCATTATTATGCATTCTTTATTCCTTGCTATTGTGATTAATTTTGTAACCGGGTAATTAATTGACAGGAATGACATGAAGATAAATAAACACTAATATATTCCTTATTCCCCACCAGTTAATTTTCTACATGGAACATTTACTTACACCTTCGGCCATAAAATAAAATAAAACTGGGCTAAATTGACACTTGTGGATGAGGAGGAGGAGGAGGAAGATGGTGGATGGATGTTTGCTCCAAGCTCTACTTACCTAATCAAGGACCCTGTGATCGCGTATGCAAATTGAAGGCTTCTGATTCCTCCTGACCATGCCACGAAACAAGCTCCTTCCATTATAGGTAAGTGTGTGTGTGTGTGTGTGTATGCTTCGTGGCAATATTTGAAGGACTCTTAACCTCCAATCTTCACAAGGTGGTTTGGTCCTTTAATTAAATACTGTAATATGATTTTGTTGCTTCATGTTTACCGGCGTATAATTACTCAAAAGCTGTTAATTAAAGTAAGGTTCACTTGTTGGTAAACTGGGAGGCTACCGATTCCTCCTAATTGTGCCAGAAAACAGACTCCCTCAGTGATAATAATAATAAGGGGATCCGTTTCTTGGCATAGTTTGGAGGAATCAAATACCTTCCATTTCACCAACAAAATAATAACCTTTTAGGGGAGGGTATACTTTTGGTACATTGGAGCGCCTTGATTCCTCCAAAGTATGCCAGGAAACAGGACCAGATGGACAAATATAATGGTGTTCAGTTGCTTGGATCAGTTTGAAGGAATCATTTACTCCAGATTCACCAACAAAATAATAACCCTTAAACAACAACAAATGTGAAGTATTTTGTACATAACATGGGATAATTGAGAAGAGTTGAAAAGCTTTTGTTAGTTAGTATGTTTATGTTTGGAAGTTGACGTTAAAAGGGGATAGTACCGTATACTTTTGACAGATTGGAGTGCCTTGATTCCTCCAAAGTATGCCAGCCAGGAAACAGAACCAGATGGACAAATATAATGGTGTCCTGTTGTTTGGAATAGCTTGGAGGAATCATCATCTCCCAAAACTATACCCACCCCTTAATGATCGAACCTAAATCCTAAAGTTGGTTTCCTGTAAGATAATTGGAGGCTTCTGATTCATCCTGGTGTTTCGTGGCAATATTTGAAGGACTCTTATATCTCCAAATTTCTGACTACCCGGTGATGTAATACTTTTTTTATATACTGTATAATTTTATATTGGAGTGCCTTGATTCCTCCAAAGTACATGTATACACGTCAGACAACAGAATCAGGTTAACAGAATTTAATATAATGGTGTCCTGTTGTTTGGAATAGTTTGGAGGAATAAATTCACTTCAGATTTTCCAGCTGTCTCACTTTTTTTTTTTTCACATGTTGCCTTTTGTACTTATTGTCTCACCTCCTCTCAAATCACCTTTCTCGGGCGCCATATGATCTCGCTGTTGTGACTCTTAATAATTTCAATACATTCACTTCAGATCAGTAAAAATTCTTCAGTAAAAAATATATTCCTTTTGGATCCATAATAATTCCCAGTGGCGAGTACAATAATTTAGCATTAACTAATAATAAACAACAAGTCATGGCTATACAGACAAGAGGATAATAATTATGAGGAAGTTTATGATTTATTTATAGGATGCATGGCAGTGTGTGTGTGTGTGTGTGTGTGTGTGTGCGTGTGTGCAGAGGAGCCAGCTATCAAAGAGTTTCAGTTTTTATATTATCAGTTTAGCCTTTAGCAATATTTCTTTATAACGCGGGGCATAATAATGAACTCCGGAAACTGCATGATTAAGGTATCAACTTTCACCGGGTTTTGAATAATAATGCATAACTTTTAATGTGGGTAATAATCCGCTGGCATTCATTAGACGAGGTGAGGATTCAGTTAATATGCTGTTATGTACATTTGATGGTCACATTAATGCATCGACGGTTTTATATTTATTTGATGACGGGGGTTATGTGATTTAGTGATGATTGACAATGACAGTGAGGGGAGAAATCGAAGTAAAAAAAAGTATCCAGTTTCCCTTGATTATACGTTTCATTATATACATAGTCATTTTTTTTTCCTTTTTGAGTGTTGTATTTTTATATTCTAAGTTTCTCTTGATCATACTGTACGTTTCTATGCAGACACCTTCATTATTATATATATACAGTCATTTTTTTCCTTTTTGAGTGTTTTATATTTATATTCTGCTAGAAAAATAATGTTCATGTTTCCACTAACCTTTAATTAGCATCACACTCGGATATTAATGTTTATTTTTTTGCTCTAAGTTTTATTACCAATCCTTTCCATCCACTTTAATTAGTTATTATTATGATGGAAATAAGTGAAAAGATTTCTAGAGAATTATTTTTCATCTAGTGTAAAAATATACTATTATTCAGAGTAGGTCACAGGTCAAGTCAAGGTGTGGAATGCTTAGAAGTTTCTTATATTATTATTATCTTATATTATCATCTTGTGTATTTTTTTTCCAGTTGCAATTAAGACTGGACATCAACTCATCAACACTACCTGGTACCACATAACCCAGTATAAGCAGCCTGCCAGAAAAGAATCATTATGTCTTGATGTAAACAACTGTAGCAAACTATACAAAGAGGTATGTTAAGTTTGTCACACCATTCTTAATTGTCATGACAGACCAGCCTTGAGACTTAGGGAGTGTGGGAGTAGGGGACAGGCTTGGGGGGGACTGGAATAGGGGAACAGGCTTGGGGTGGGTAGAAAGCCTGTCCCCTTATTCCCGCACCTCCCAAAACCCCCCTAAGCCTGTCCCCCTATTCTCACACCCCCTTAAAACAGCCACTGATGTACAGTCACAGTCAAAATTCCTGCATCGGGTGAATGAAAGTGAGCCAAGAAAGTTATTTTTTAAAATCAATATTACAGAGATCAGCAGATTATAGTTTTCGCATCATTGTTCAAAGGTTGTTTGTTACAGGACTTTTTGCCGTGATTGTATCTTTACATGGTATAAGATTTCTAGTTAGTTTAATGTCACTGTAAGGTCTCAGAATATCAACAATTTGTTCAAAATGGGAACCCTTATGTGGGTTTAGTATATTTGATTCTAAAGTGCTTTGGGAAGTTGTAATTGTTATATAGCCTGCTCTGCCGTCAACTGTTTCTGCCTCCAGCTTTATTGAATAGGTTAAATTTAATGTTGCTCTGAAATACCGAAAGTGGTCTGTCTCTCTTCAGTTTAATTAATGCAAGTTTACATATATTCATGGAGGTTGAAATATAAACCAAAGTATACAGTAATTAATGTAATTTATTTATGTGGTCTTGTTAATAATGTTGCAAGTTTCCTCGTAACAGCAGGAAGTCATGCTTGATAATCAGGAACAAGAAGATTTCCTAGGCAGCCTTTCAACACGGTAGTAGCTTCCATCCCTCATACCTGAACAGAAAAGAAAGGTTTAATTATAGCGTTAACTAAAAATATTCATCAATAAGAAACGAAATATTTCCTACACATTTTATTGTTCTAGGTTACCCCGTTCAATTCGATACCAAGTATGTGCATATAATAGTATCATTACTGGCCCAAACTGCGACAATATTATTTTATTACACATTTTCCTTTCTTCAGGGAACTTAAAAAATTATCAAGAGTTCATTCAATAATAGTGTATAACATCAGAACTGGTAATTTATCTGCTCCCGTAACTCTAAAAAAAATCCATCGTTCATATCTTCATTTTTTTTTTTTTTTATTTGCCCATGATCTCTATCTTAAATTATTCATCACACCACAGCTCTTAACTAAAAGCCCAAAGAGTAAAAACCAGGTGAAGCTAACGTGAAATATCAATCAGCTTAAGTTATGAAAGGGTTGAGGCGTGTTCGTCACTTATATATAATCAGGTAAGAAGATATCTTTTTCCAGGGGGTGGTTGAAGTGGTAAGATATTTGGTGGGAGTTGAGGCGGTAAAGAGAGTGTAAGTGGGGACAGTGAGATATAAAAGTGAGAGTGTAGGTGGGGACAGAGATAAAAGTGAGAGAGTGTAGGTGGAGAGAGAGAGTGTGTGTGTGTGTGTAGGTAGGGACAGATAGATAAAAGTGAGTGAGTGTAGGTGGAGAGAGAGGGACAGTGTGTGTGTGTAGGTAGGGACAGATAGATAAAAGTGAGAGTGTAGGTGGAGAGAGAGGGACAGTGTGTGTGTGTGTAGGTCAGAGTTGAGTTGGGACGCAGGATGAGCGGAGGCAGAAAAACTTCCCCCACCAGACAATGCCACAGATGTTTAAGTGTCCCTTTTCTAACTTTTTTTTGTTTCTTACGAGAAGTGCACCAAATCTGAGAGCAAATGGGAGAACTTTGGGGTGAGGCTCGTGGGGGCCTTTCACGACTATAGGATTTCTCACCCTCCATTGCCAGTGTGGATTTGTCATTGTAATCTGGCTAACTTTTTTGGGCAGTATAATTATTAAAAACCGGATAAGTAACCATCGATAAAAATGACTAAACTAACTTGTATTTCGATTGCCTGATAGTGTCGTCTTTGCAAAGTGTATATAATAATTGTATTTAATTATGGAGAAACTAGTCACACAAAGGGTCAAAAACTTTTCGGTGACATGATATATTCTGGCAAGAGTTTAAAGCGTAGCACAATCCCAAGCCAAAGTTTTTGTTAAGGGTAATTTAAATATTTTCCAAAGTTGAGAAAAAAAAACTGCTGATGACGACAGCAGTTTATTTTAGGGGGAGAATTTTTTTTTCTCGTTAATTTGGAGTACTATCGAGTCCTCCAAACTATGCCATGAACCTCAGTTTTACCAATAAGGCACCTGTTTCGTGCCACAGTTAAAAGGAATAAATAAACCCTAACACGTGCAACCATAATCAAAGGGAATGAATGAACCCAAGCAAACAATATATTATACCGGTATAGCCCAAACTACGCCACAAAACAAATAGATCACCTTGCCATACACCGAGGTTCTCTTGTTTCCTGGCATAGTTTGGAAGAATCAGAAGCCCCCCAAATTACAGAGATCAGATTATCCCCATAACCCCTTGGACAGAGTTGGGCAATAAGGAGCCTGAATCCAGTAAGCATATTCACCAGCTCATGAGTTGGTAAATAAATCCGCTGCAAACTCGACTGTGGAAGTTGGTAAATCCCTTCACAATCCTATTTGTTGGGGGGGAGGAATTGGAGTGTATGTAGTCCTGTGAATCCTACAAGGAAACAGATCCCTCTACCCGTATTCTGAGGTGACCTGTTTACTGGCATTGTTTGTAGGAATAAATAATACTACTGAACTCCAAATAGCCCAACATAGATGATGATATATATACCCTTATCGTATTTATCCCACCCTTACCACACCCGATCGTGGTTTTGAAGTGAGTCATTTTATCAGATTCATTAATATAAGAAGTATATCGGTGGTTCTTATAACATTTTACACAATTCCTTCTACTGTAGTTTGATAAGGAATACACAATACCTATAATTATCATTTTTTTATACACTCACGGTGGTGTGTATTTACTTTGGGTTTGACACAGACCACATACACCTTTAACAATATATTATACACTTGCGTCGGTGTTCAATTACTTCAGGTTTGTCAAGGAATACACATATGGTTTATTTAGTCCCCGTGAACTGTTGGAAGCTGCTCTAACAAGACTCGGTTTAATATTGGTAAGGCGTCAGCTGCTTTAAAGGGAGTTGGTCATATGTTTAGGGAATATTGACGGGCGACTGATTCCTCCACGATATAGTTAAAGATCTCGGTTTTTTAAAAGATTCTGGATTGTAGTTCTCAGTTGTCTTCAATTCGTGGACTTAATGAAATAGTTTTAATATCTCAGGATACGAATACTAACTTTCAACTGATAAATGTCATGAAAAATTAATACGAATTATATAATACCTATAGTCGACTTCGCGGTAATCACAGAATGGCAATAATCATATGGTGTTGATTAAGGGGAGAGTATTATTATAGTTCTGGCATTTTTGTAGATAATGATTCCTCCAAACTAATTCGAGCAACAGAACACCATTATATTTGTCCATTTGGTTCTGTTTCGTGGCATACTTTGGAGCAATCAAGGCACTCCAATGTACCAAAAGTATACTAGGATAGATAGGTATTGCGCTGCTGATAGGTGTCTAATCTCTCTATCCATCCCCTACTCTAAGTCACCAAAACAGACGCGGGCTACGACGGTGTAATGACATATATGACTGGATGAGAATATTTTGATTTACCAGGACACACACACATGTACGTTAGAGAGGAAGGATTAGACAAAGCAGGTGGATTGACGTCAGGATTCAAGGTCTACACACTCCTCCAATCTAAATGCTGCATAACAAATCCCCCATTTGCCCATTGAGATAGTCTGTTTTTTTGGCCTAGTGTGGTGCTAGGAGTTCAGTAACCCTCTACATTGCCAACAACAGATTAATGCCTTCCCCATTTTTCCTTACAATTAACTCTGAACAATCATCCTGGTCAGAGAATAGGTGTCCCCAGTACCCAAATCCACTTCACTTGGGGGATATGAATGTCAAGCCACACAACTCACTGCTCCATTACAAACTTCCTCCACAAAATGACAAGAATGTGAGGCCAGAGAAGTGGGGGGGTGGAAAAACTTGTTGTAAAGTGGGCTACACGACTCGTGGGGAAAGTAAGGATGAAAAATTAAGAGGCCAAACATTTTCCACTCTTGTTTTAGGTCGAGTACTTTTGCACTTCATGTTTTCCTTGCAAGTCTAAATATTACAATCGAAATTAGCCATGCAAATGAATTTGATTTTATGTAGAATTACAAATATTGACGTTTGATGATTATATTAAGTCGACTGCTTTAAATATTTAACCCTTCAGTCTATGATAAAGCTTACCAAAAGAAATACTTTATATACAGTCGCAGTCAAATATAATCATCCATATAGGGGAAACTCACGTAAGAGTTTGACAGCTTCCCTCTGTTCCTTTGATGATAAACTTTCCAATAAATAGGTAAACTAACATTTTTTAATTTAATACAAGTAGTTATACACTACTTTAAACAATAACATCATATGTGAACGTGAAAACATTAGACAGTAAATTGTTTGAGATATCCATATGTGGATGATTATTATTGACCACGACTGTATATCTCCTTGCTTATGATGTCTGAGGGTGGGAGGGAGGTTGGCTCAGATCACAACTTTAAAGGGAGGGGGTTGAGGGGTAATCTGGTGTCGGTAAATTGAACGTTATAGATTCCTCCAAGTTATGCTACGAAACAGAACACACTACACTCCTTCAGTATAAGTGTTGGTTTGTGGCACAGTTTAGAACTTTAAGAGGGACTTGGTTACCGTTCAACGAATCACATGAGCTTATTATTTCGTAAGTGGGAATGTTAGAGAGAGAGAGAGAGAGAGAGACCCACCATTTACACATTATTATATATTATCTCTCTTCCCCTTCTTTTCCTTCTTCCTTCCTTCTCTTTACTTGTTACCGTATACACCATAGGTCATTAATTAAGCTGGTCATTCACTTTTGTTACATTGGAGTACCTTGATTCCTCCAAAGTACTGTATGTATGTATGCCAGGAAACAGGACCAGATGAACACAAATAATGGTGTGTTCTGTTGCTTGGAATACTTTGGAGGAATCATTTGCTCTAGATTTACCAACACTGTACTCCCCCCCCCTCCCCCCCTTGAAGACTGAAATATTAGCTGGTGTAAAGTTGCCACGAAAGCCAGGTGGTTTGTTTCGTGAAAAGCCAATTAATTAATTAAAAAAAAAAAAAAAAAAAAGTGATTAAGGGGGTACGGGAATAGTGAACAGGCTTGGGGGTCGGTGGGAATAGGGGACAGGCTTGTGGGGGGACTGGGAGGGTGCGGGAATAGGGGAAAGGCTTGGGGTGGGTAAAAAGCCTGTCTCCTATTCCCGCATCCCCCATAACCCCCCCCCCCCCCCAAGCCTGTCCCCTACTCCCGCACCCCCTTAAAGCGAGTGGCCTTTGTCGGTGGTAATGGACACAACTTTAGAATGTGGCTGTACACTCACTCGTCTTGTTGTATTTATTTATTGTTGAATCCATCCCGAGTTGACATTCGAAATATTTCAAACATGTCCGTCCTGCCTGACTCGATGTTTACTATTTAACACCACCAGTCCTCTCTTTGGCAGCTTCGTTCGTTACTTTTTCCTCACCAATTCAACCCCTAACTTTTTATTTTTCACCCTCCCCCCCTCCCACCTTACTTCCTCGATAGTCACCCTTCTCAGTGTATTACATCCACAACTTCACTATCTATCCCTCTTTCGCCACCACAACTACTAACCCCCATCCCATCTAATCTACTAATCACCCTACATCAATCGCCACCCACTTCCACTTATCACCCACTTCAATCACCACCACTTCCACTCAACCTCCCCACTTCAATCACCACCACACATCCCCTCACCTCCCCACTTCAATCACCACACATCCCCTTCCACTCATCACCCAACCCCTCTCTCCGTTCGTCACCCAAACTAATCCACTTCAATCATCACACCCTCTCCCCCCCCCACACCACCACCCTCTCCCCCCCCCACACCACCACCCTCTCCCCCCCCCCCACCACCACCCTCTCCCCCCACACCACCACCACCACCAGGCTATGAATTGTTTACTATGCAACATGACGCTCAACACAGCACAGCCACCAGACCTGCCAGGCAACCCACTGTGAAATGCTGCACCCCCCCCCCGAGTGTCACAGCATAAAGTGTACTGTATTGTCCACATCTCCTCCTGACAAAGAAAAAGTGTGAAAATCCCGAAGGAAAATTGGCTATCCGTTCTCGACTCAACACAAAATTCACAGAGAAAGGACGAAATCCGAGGAATATTGTTGGAAACTGCTCTGGACTCAAACGAACACACACATTCTATCTAAGACTGTTCTAAACTCGACACAAAATTACACGAGAAAGACTAACGAATCCCCCCAAAAATTCGAAGCTAAAATACATAATAAAAGGAAATCGCTATGGACACAAGCTCGGTTATTTAAAGATTAAACTATACTGAATGTTTATAATAATCTTCGGTCTGTTGTTTCCAGGTGAGCCATGATGAGTGAAGAGCGAAGAGCCAGAGAAAAAATATGTCATCATGAAACTAGACTGTTCCCTGGTACTTGTGGGAAAATGAGGAGTGGAAACTGAAGAAAAATGGTCATTATTTTAGAAATGAGCAAAAAGGTGAGGATTTTATGAAGCATAATAGTATTTTCCTTAGTCTGACAGAAAGGGAGGTTGGCAAGTTGTTGTTGTAAACTCCTAATATGTGTGTGTAAGAGAGAGAGAGAGAAAAGAGAAAAAGCTATTACCTCGCTATGTCTGTGTCTGTGTGTGTGTGTGAAATATTAGTCCATCACTCGTTGTTGGTATGTTGTTACAGGTCATGACTGATGAGTAGGACATCACTGCTCTCTGATGGGTCATGTCAATCTTACTGACGGTCGGTCCTTTCTACACTTTAAAGGGAAAATTCTCTTTGGGATAAATTGGTCGGCTACTGATTCCTCCAAACTATGCCACGAAACAGACGACCTTGCAAATTCACCAACAAAGATATATCCCATTAATACAACAACAAACAACAACCCTTTGCTTATAGTCCACTTAAAATTCATAATGAGGTCAGATACTTATATTCTTAGACATAATAACTTGTTGGTTAATTCGTGAGCTACTAATTCCTCCAAAAAAAGGCGTAAAAACAAATCTTATTAATATCTAATTAATGTGGTACGAGTCTATTTCCTGGAAGAGTTAAGAGGAAGCAAGTACAGTACTCCTCTATATAAGAACCCTGTGATTGTGTATGAAAATGGAGACTTCTGATTCCTCCTGAACATGCCACGAAACTAACTCCTTCCCAGTAGATGTGTGTGTGTGTGTGTGTGTGTGTGTGTGTGTGTGTGTGTGTGTGTGTGTGTGTGTGTGTGTGTGTGTGTGTGTGTGTGTGTGTTTCATGGCAACATTTGAAGGACTAATATTTCTCCTACAACTTTTCAGACAACATAGAAAATTGTCAGAAAATTGGAGTTATAAGAGTCCTTAAAATGTTGCCACGAAACACCAGCTATATGGATGGAGCTTGTTTCATGAAGTGGTCAGGAGGAATCAGAAGCCTATATAGTTTTCAGACAACATCACAGAGTCCCTTAATGAGTCCACAATATAATAATATCCAGTGACGGCCTCGCTGAACATTATAAAAAATAGGTAATGTCGCTGTTACTGTCGAGAGAATCAACACACTTCCATTTCACGAGACTAATTTGATCAAATGTAACCTTTTAGCGTTGTAAGTTACATAATGAGCTAATTGAACCTTTTATCTCGTGTTGATCGATGAACTATTTTCCACCTAATCATCATAAATACCTGGTTGATTTTACTGAGATTACATTACACATATAGAAAATGTACAAGTATAAACATTTGAAGTTCCAGATTCATGTTTAAGATCAAGTCTAATTACTAACCTACCTAGGGGAAAAGCTGTTTACATATCCTACGGGGTTACTAAGACACACTCGTTGCTATTATGAGTTCCTATGAGTCTTTAAGTCAACTCCAAGCTAACTCTCACACGTCTTATAAACTACTCTGGAAATCGGTGGCTTCGATTGGTATATTAAATGAGCTACGATGCTTCATATATTTTATCTCAAAGTAACAAACAAACAAATAGATAAACTGTTCACAGAAAATGGTATCATAATCATTTAGAAGAAACGACGCAAATATAATTATAGATCTAGTTATGGAAACAGATTTTTAATACAACCTCGATTATCTACGTTAGTATAATTAACTTTAAAGTATCCTATTTTCTACCCAATAATTTCTGGCATTACCTACCCATCTAATCATGTAAAGTATTGCTCAGTTTTGTATTTTAACATTGACATATCAGGCTTCAACTTGCAGAAAATGAAAATCAATGAAAGAAAGTCGAGATCGGGCCTTGTGTGTGTGTGTGTGTGTGGGCTGGGGAGAGTGAAGGAAAGAATGAAAAGTTGAATCTGGGACTGTTTTTAGCCTTTTGCTCGGCCACCCACATTTTACTTTTAACATTCAGACCCTTCAAGCCTTCCCTCACACTCACCCCAACCAAAGAAAATCATGACGTAAAACCTTCTCGCTGCGACGAGTTTTTATTGTATAAAAATTACACAGAAAGGTCAACATTATATATTATATTATTATAAAATGATATGGACAGCCTCGCTAGGTTGACAGATGGAACGCACAACGCTTAATAAGGGGCAAATTTTGTGTTGGTAAAAATCTGGAGCAACTGAAACTTCCAAACTATTCCAAGCAACATAATTAGGAGTTGGTTGCCTTCCAATTTACCAAAAAGAAAATCCCCACTTTCTTAAGATGAAAAGATGGATTCAATATTATGTCTAACTAAACTGTATATACAACTCTGTGTGTATATATATAACTGAATTAACATCACGAACATGTCCTCACTCATACTTTTAATGTTACGTAAACAAAACAAATAATGAATTGATGGATACATAAATATAGAGAACAAATAATGAATTGATGGATACATAAATATACACGAAATATTTAAACAGTAGAAGTTAATTTCACCAGTCCCGAGTTTGTGTTTTGGTGAGGCCACGATTGGGAATGCAAGTAAAACCCACGTCAGAAGGTAAAGAAGTGGAAATTGCAATGAGGGATTGGAAAAAGACCTTGGCAAGAGTTGATTGGCGCGTGTGTGTGTGTATGTGTGTGTGTCTGAACAAGAAAGGCTTAATGTAAATGTTGTAAAAGACTAGACCACATCAAGCATTTTACAGGACCGATAAAATGAACAAAGGACAACAAAACACTCACTCCCCCCCTTCCCCCCCCCAACACACACACACACACACACACACACACATGTACAGTACGTGCAGAAAATGTAATGAACGCACGAGAAGTAAACTAAAGTATCAGAGGAAACACGATTTTTTTTTTTTATATAAACACGAGGCGAGTTGAAAATTAAATTGTATTATAATGAAAATGAAGTACCGTATGTTTAAATGTGAATATGTGGATACTATTTTTACACATACACTGGGAAATGAGAGACGGGAGAGTGGAGGAAGTACAACAGGAAATGAGTGAATGAGAAGGGAAATGAAATGGAAGGAGAGAGTGATTATGAAGAGTGTTTTGATATGTATGTCTACGGGTAAATTATTATATTTATTAGTTATTATTATATTATTCATGTATGATTAACTAAAGCTGTCAATTATATCTATCTCCAGTCTCTCATAGTATCTATATACATGCCTATCTATCTATCACTATCAGTATCTATTTACCTGTTTATCTATCTGTCACTATCAGTATATATTTACCTGTTTATCTATCTGTCACTATCAGTATCTATTTACCTGTTTATCTATCTGTCATTATCAGTATATATTTACCTGTATCTATCTACAGGTCACTATAAGTATATATTTACCTGTTTATCTATCTGTCACTATCAGTATATATTTACCTGTCTATCTAACCACCCATCTACCTCTTACAGCCTACCGGTACATTCCCAGTCACTAATAGTGTAACGAACAACTCGCCTCCAACACCAGGGAATGGAGATAATGACTGATTGATTGATATTAGACACCGCAACAGCAAGGTCATACGGCGCCCGGGGAAGAAGGTGACTGAGAGGTGCGACAGTAAAAACAAAAGGTAACAGATGAAAGCGAAGTCATGAAAAATGTGTGAATATTTTATGAGAGGAGAATGCTGTTAAAAGGATGTTGTTATTAATTAATGAAGAAAATAAAGCAGTAACACACTAATACCGGATGACTTATTTCACAATACCTCATTAGGACACACACACATACACACACACACACACACATTAGCCAGCATATGGATTTCATACCTGTAACCTTCATTATAGTGTGAGATTTAGTTCCTGTGGTGGAATAAAAAATACTGAACGAGAGAGAGTTAATTAATTAGTTGTTCGATGGCAGAGTATAATAATAGAGAGATTTTTTCCTTCTTGCTAGTATTTTTTTTTTTTTTTTTTTATCTGATTGTACACTTACACTCCGTTTATAATTAACTTCCTCCGAGGTATGAGAAAAATGAAGAGGAAACAGAGATACACATGAAGAAAATTTAAGTAAGACAGGAGAGCAGGGAACGGGTTGAAGAAAGAGAAGAAAAGGAAGGCAAAGGCAAAAAAGAATGAAGAAATTGTGAGGAAGGGAAAGAAGAAAAGAGAAGGGTGATAGAAAAACCAGAGCAAATGGCGAAAGAAAACCATAGTGAAGGAAAAAAAAGTGGATTGGGGAAAGCAGGAAAAAAAATGGGAAAGCAGGAAAGAAAATGGGAAAATAGACTCGTTTAAACAGTGCAATTTTAAGCAACCATTCCAAGGCTCCATTGAGAATGCCTGGATAACGCGCCCGAGGGAACCCTGTTAAAACACACACACACACTGTACGTAATATCTCTCTCTCTCTCTCTCTCTCTCTCTCTCTCTCTCTGTATGTATGTATATAATCAGAACTATCCTATACACATTGCATATTCACACATACTACATGCACTCAATCAAACTCCATACAATACATTCATTCAATTACATACTGCACGCAATCACACGCACTTCAATCAATCAATCAAACTCGCAACACAAGCAACGCACTTCAATCAATCAATCAAACACACACACTGCACGCAATCAACGCACACACCGGCTCCTGACTTGCTGTACAGGTGAATGTGTTAAACTCAGTATGCAGAACAGAACAGCACAGAACAGAACATTTGTAAGTAAAGCACTGACTATGCTTATTCGTGTTATGTGAAGGAAGAGTCTGTAGCAACCAACACTACACACACACACACACACACACACACACACACACACACACACTGTACGTACACACAGAGGTAGGATACTTACACAACATAACTGTACGTGAAGAAAATGTACACAAATTGTAAAAGAAAGGAAGGGTAAAGTCTCTCTTGAACACACACACACTCTCTCTCTCTCTCTCCCTCTCTCTCAAGCACACACACACACAACACAAGGAATACATAGATGCATGAACTTAGATATAAATATGCTAACTATATTGGCTGGCAGGCGTGTTTGACCTAAGGACCTTTATTTAACATTCCCATTATCCAGGATCTGACTGTGTGTGTGTGTGTTGGTGTGTGTCAGTGTGTGTGTGTCAGTGTGTGTGTGTGTGTCAGTGTGTGTGTGTGTGTCAGTGTGTGTGTGTGTGTCAGTGTGTGTGTGTGTGTCAGTGTGTGTGTGTGTGTCAGTGTGTGTGTGTGTGTCAGTGTGTGTGTGTGTGTCAGTGTGTGTGTGTGTGTCAGTGTGTGTGTGTGTGTCAGTGTGTGTGTGTGTGTCAGTGTGTGTGTGTGTGTCAGTGTGTGTGTGTGTGTCAGTGTGTGTGTGTGTGTCAGTGTGTGTGTGTGTGTCAGTGTGTGTGTGTGTGTCAGTGTGTGTGTGTGTGTCAGTGTGTGTGTGTGTGTCAGTGTGTGTGTGTGTGTCAGTGTGTGTGTGTGTGTCAGTGTGTGTGTGTGTGTCAGTGTGTGTGTGTGTGTGTGTGTCAGTGTGTGTGTGTGTGTCAGTGTGTGTGTGTGTCAGTGTTTGTGTTGGTGTGTGTGTGTTAAGGGTCTGTGTGTGTGTGTTAAGGGTCTGTGTGTGTGTTAAGGGTCTGTGTGTGTGTTAAGGGTATGTGTGTGTGTCTGTCTGTGTGTGTGTCTGTGTGTGTGTCTGCGTGTGTGTCTGTGTACCAATTTTAACTATTAAGGAACCCCGTGATGGAGTTAGAAAATTGGAGGTTACATAGTCCTTCAAACATTTCCACTATACAACCACCTACATTCATATAGCTTGTTTCGTGGCATAGTCAGGAGGAATCAGAAGCCACCAGCCAGGTCTCATACACGATCACAGGGTCCCTTAATTAAAAACTACATATTTTTTTTAATTTAGTTTTTTTTTTAAAGTTATTTTTCGAGCCTTAGGGAAGTACTTGTGTTGTTATAAAGGTTAAGATTCTATAAGTCTGTTCAAAACTTGTGTTCCGCTGGCCTCTTATGCTTAGATAGATTGAAATAGATAGATAGAAATAGATAGATAGATAGATAGACAGATAAGAGATAGATAGAAATAGAGACAGATAGAGTTAGATAGAAATAGAGACAGATAGAGTTAGATAGAAATAGAGACAGATAGAAAGATATAGACAGAAATAGATATAGATAGATAGAGGAAAATGCAACACAAATTTTGAACAGAGTATAGTATCTCCATTAAACCTAAAACAAAACCACCAAACCCCTTAACACAATGTATTTTATTTTACAGAAAAAATCTCATCCTCTAAAAATTCTAAATGTTCTAGATTGGTTCCTGGAGATCAGGTGTGTTGGTGTGTGTGTTGGTGTTGGTGTTGGTGTTGGGTGTGTGTGTGTGTGTGTGTTGGTGTGTGTGTTGGTGTGTGTGTGCGTGTGTGTTGGTGTGTGTGTTGGTGTGTGTGTGCGTGTGTGTTGGTGTGTGTGCGTGTGTGTTGGTGTGTGTGTTGGTGTGTGTGTTGGTGTGTGTGTGTGTGTTGGTGTGTGTGAGTGTGTGTTGGTGTGTGTGTGTGTGTGTGTGTGTGTGTGTGTGTGTGTATGTGTGTGTGTGTAAACAATTAATATTATCACATAGGGTTTCAGACATTGATATTCTAATGATGCAATCCTAATGATGTTTTTGTGACGCACTAAATTTATAAAACATCCCATTAAATTTCTGACTGAAGTTTTACAATGACCTAAATCGTACGTTCCTTTGCCTCACTAATTACTACATCTCATTTATCTGGTCTCCGAAGATGATGCCATGGTATTGTAATGATCAAGTCTGTGTGTGTGTGTGTGTTTTCTATGCCTGATTACACATTGTTTTATAAAAGGAATGTGTATATACTTCTCACATTATCTTATAAAAGGAATGTGTATATACTTTTCTCATGGGGTCGAATTGAAAAGTTGCTGCATTGCTCCACACTTTGCTATGAAACACGTACCCTACTCTTATTGTGACTGTTTCCTGGCATAGTTTGGAGGATTCAGTTGTCCCCCAGCAAGTATCCCTTTCATACTTTGTCTTATTCGTCTGTTGTCGTGAGTTTTAATGACTATGATTTGCAAGACAGCGGTGGTCAAAAATCTGGTCATATATTTTTTTCCCCACCTCTTTATGCACGGCTGGTCACAATGGGGTACAGGGATAAATGAAGGATGGGAGTGAAGGTATAGGTATGGAAGACAGAAGAGTGGTTGTGACTTGCCGCGCATAAAGAAAATAAAAAAAAGAATCAAGGTAAAAGAAGGATTTAATATTTCCTTTCACTATTTTTTCCCATGATTGTATGTATGTATGTATGTATAATTATTGTTACCCCACCAATATATTTCATAGTTTGGTTATTATTGATAAGAAGAGAGTTGTTGTGACGTGTTCCCGATATTTTTACACACACACACACACACACACACACACACACACACACACACACACACACACACACACACACACACACACACACACACACACACACACACAATGCAAACAAAGCCTCATCCCTTTCAGAAGACCACATTCTCTCTCAAACAAAAGATCTTATTCTCTCTCTCTTCTTACCAATAACAAACACACGCACAAACACATATTTCACATAAACTAAATCAAATTACATAAAAGACTATATACCGTTTCTCGCATTTTTCCCAAACACACACACACACACACGCACACGCACACGCACACACACACACACACACACACACACACACACCTCTGTCGTTAATGCAGCTCAATTCAGCTAACGAAGGATATTAGAAGGAAAGTTACTGGAA
Source organism: Petrolisthes manimaculis (assembly GCA_034508575.1). Taxonomy (NCBI): domain Eukaryota; kingdom Metazoa; phylum Arthropoda; class Malacostraca; order Decapoda; family Porcellanidae; genus Petrolisthes; species Petrolisthes manimaculis. Next base: position 40,151 of record JAWZYT010006596.1, read on the forward strand.
GAGAGGGGGGAGGAGAGGAGGTGGTGAGGGATGAGTGGGGGAAGAGAGGGGGGAGGAGAGGAGGTGGTGAGGGATGAGTGAGGGGTGGAGAGAGGGAAGGAGTGGGAGAAGAGGGGAAGGAGGAGTAGGGGTGGAGAGAGGAGGTGGAGAGAGGGAAGGAGTGAGGGGTGGAGAGGGACGAGGTGGAGGGGGAGGAGTAGGGGTGGAGAGGGATGAGTGAGGGGTGGAGAGGGAGAAGAGGGAGGGGTGGAGAGGGAGGAGTGGGGGCTGAGAGGGACTAGGAGTGGGACTGGAGTTTGTTTGGGCTCTAAAGTTTGGGCTGGCGGGTGGAATGTTGGGTGTGGGGGAGAAATTAAAGATGAGGAACTTGTATTGAGGGATTGGTCGATGTTGGTTGTTGTTGTTGTTGTTGTTATTGGTGATGGTGGTAGGAAGTGTGGTGTTGTTGGTGATGGTGGTAGGAAGTGTGGTAGTGATGGTGGTGATGGTGGTAGGAAGTGTGGTAGTGATGGTGGTGGTTGTGGTAGTGATGGTGGTGATGGTGGTAGGAAGTGTGGTGATGGTGGTAGGAAGTGTGGTGTTGGTGGTAGTGGTGGTAGATATACAGAAAGTGTGGTATTAAGTTGTAGTGCTGTGGTAGTAGGATAGATATATATAAATGTGATCTAAAGAAATTATTTGTTTTGACAATAAAGAACAATCGAGTTTTAGATTAAATAAAGATTTAGACTCAACGCATGGAGAAACAATGAAAAATATGTATAAAGAATGAAATAAAAAGTAGGCTACATAGAGAGAGAGAGATAGATTGAGAGAAAGACACACACACACAGAGAGAAAGAGAGAGATACTGTGTGATCATGTACCCTGCCTGAAATACTTGATAATAATATATTGTAATTAGTTTTCAGATACAAGACACAAACACACACTTCTTCATTAAGTAACAATAGAGAGAAGATACCACCGAACATATCTTACTTTTGAAGGAGTGAATCTAAAAATAAATGCAAATCAATATATAAACAATACTTATAAAAACCAATGGCAGATATAAACCAAGAATAACTAACACCAAAACCAAAATTACAACCAAACTTATTTCTCGAACTAGTTATCTCTCACACGCTCTCTCTCTCTCTCTCTCTCTCTCTCTCTCTCTCTCTCTCTCTCTCTCATAGTTTCTCGCTCTTCCACTACCCCCCACTCCCCCCCACTCTCATATATTCTTGCTCTTCCACTCCCCTCCCCTCCCCTCACTCTCTCTCTCTCTCTGTTTCTCGCTCTTCCACTACCCCCCTTCTCTCTCTCTCTCTCTCTCTCTCTCTCTCTCTCTCTCTCTCTCTCTCTCTCTCTCTCCAATAACAACAATCCCCCGGTATTTCGTGTCTAATCCTGCTACACATTTCCTTCCGTTCCTTCGTATAGTATAGGGGATAATTGTGTTGATATATTTATTATGCTGTTTGTATATATATGCTCCTTCCTCCTCGTATTATATTCTTAACCATATATCATTCTAACTGAAGGATCTTAATTGTGTTACTAGAGTTTGCCGACTAACCCCAGAAGATATTATTAGACCAGAAAAAAAAAACGAAGAGGGTGTTTTTTTTCAAGTATCTCAATCTGTTATTTTTCGTCTCTCAATCTGTTTAATGGCTAACTCCAGATGATTTTATTTATTGACTCAGTGATCGTGTATGAAACATTGGAGGCATCTGGTGGTTTCCCCTGGCCATGCCTCGAAACAAGCTCCTTCCACAGAGGTGGTGTGTGTGTCGTGGTAATATGTGAAGGATTTCGTTGACCTCCACAATTAATTCATTTACTGACAACTGACTAAACATCACTGGGATCCTTAACTTAACACACTCGGCCCTATCTATCTGCCTCACTATCCATTTTGACTGACTGACTGACTGACTAATAAACAAACACACACACACACACACAGGCTGACTGACTGGCTGACTAACACCACACACACACACACACAGACTGACTGAGTGAATGACTGGCTGACTGACTAATAAACAAACACACACACACACACACACACACACACACACACACACACACACACACACACACACACACACACACACACAGACTGCTCACCTTTCCACCTGGCACCTACTACACTCACCTCAAGGGAAAGAGTAAAGGTCAAGCCAGTATTGCAGATTAATTCCAGCCGAGAAGTGGTTATTATTACTTGTTAATTGTGTTCACCTGGTTTGTGTTCATTAATTGTGTTCATTGTGTTCACCTGGTTTTGTTCATTAATTTTGTTCATTACAGCCACGCAGATGTGTTTAAGGGGAGAGTATAGTTCTGACATTTTTGGAGATTACGATTCCTCCAAACTATTCTACGCAACAGTATACCATTATTTTTCTTCTTCATCTGGGTCTGTTTTCTGGCATACTTTGGAGGAATCAAGGCGCTGTAATGTACCAAACGTATACTCTCCCCTTAATTAAAGAGAGCAACACATATTTACGACTTTTATTAGCATTTTCATATCCAATGTTAAGTTTATTTTGTTTTTTTCTGTGCCGACCCAATATTTTCTCATCCTGTCTTTCATATTTTTTCATTTTCCTATCCTGTCTTTCACATTTTTCCAATTTCCTATCCTATCTTTCACATTTTTCCATTTTCCTATCCTATCTTTTATATTCCTGTCCTATACCTGTCATGTTGTTTGTTTATTTTGGTGGTTGATATTCAGGGCAACAACCCCATGAGAATTATATTATTTCTTTTAGAATTGCAAAGTTGTACAAACATTCAACCCAACTATTCTGCTGCCTACCGTTATTAATTTAACTGTATAGTCAGTGAAACGAACGGAAAAGCCAGTGGCTATAAAATTAAGTCTGTCTGTCTCTTGTTTCACACACACACACACATACACACACACGGTTCTTTGATTCAGACTATAAAATCAGTCTGTCTGCCTCTGTTACACACACACACACACACACACACACGGTTGGTTGACTCAGACTCGTCACTTTGGATTCAAACAACGTTATTCTGAACGATACCTACTGACACACACACACACACACACACACACACACACACACACGTTCAATGGATTTTGTATATACGAGTAACCAGGGAATTGTTCTATGAATCACACAATAGAATGGGAGGCACTTAAAGTAAACCAAAATAAATAAATGGATAAAATGATAAAAATATGAGGATAAATTAGATAAACTGATTACTGAACGATAAATGGATATAATGAAAGTTTACAGTAGATAGGTAGATAGAACTAACAGAGGCATTCAATTGATATATAGATAGACAGACGGATATAAATAGATAGATAGAACTAATAGAGGCGTTCAATTGATATATAGATAGATAGATAGAACTAATAGAGGCATTTCATTGATATATAGATAGACAGACTGATATAGATAGATAGATAGAACTAATAGAGGCGTTCAATTGATATATAGATAGATAGAACTAATAGAGGCGTTCAATTGATATATAGATAGATAGACAGACTGATAAATAGATAGATAGACAGACTGATAAATAGATAGATAGACCAATAGACAGACTGATAAATAGATAGATAGACCAATAGACAGACTGATAAATAGATAGATAGACCAATAGACAGACTGATAAATAGATAGATAGACCAATAGACAGACTGATAAATAGATAGATAGACCAATAGACAGACTGATAAATAGATAGATAGACCAATAGACAGACTGATAAATAGATAGATAGACCAATAGACAGACTGATAAATAGATAGATAGACCAATAGACAGACTGATAAATAGATAGATAGACCAATAGATAGATAGACAGACTGATAAATAGATAGATAGACAGACTGATAAATAGATAGATAGACAGACTGATAAATAGATAGATAGACCAATAGACAGACTGATAAATAGATAGATAGACCAATAGACAGACTGATAAATAGATAGATAGACCAATAGACAGACTGATAAATAGATAGATAGACCAATAGACAGACTGATAAATAGATAGATAGACCAATAGACAGACTGATAAATAGATAGATAGACCAATAGACAGACTGATAAATAGATAGATAGACCAATAGATAGATAGACAGACTGATAAATAGATAGATAGACAGACTGATAAATAGATAGATAGACAGACTGATAAATAGATAGATAGACCAATAGACAGACATGAAGAGATAATAGGCTGTCAGACAATGTGATAAGGTGAAGATCAATGACAAGCTTACAATACACTGTCGTTCTGTGTGTGTGTGTGTGTGTGTGTGTGTGTGTGTGTGTGTATGTGTGTAGGGGGAAGTGTGTGTGTGTGTGTGTGTGTAGGGGGAAGTGTGTGTGTAAGTAAGTAAGTAAGTAAGTAAATTTTTTATTGCTTTTTTACACATATGTACATAAACATTTAACAAATTTGGTAATAATTAAGCAATGGTCTGTCGAGTCAAAGCTCCATGACAGACGTTGTTATTAATTAATAATTGTGGTTGTATTCATAAGATAATTATTGCAAATACTTAGTACACATTTTGTGGTCTAGCATATTGTGACATAAATCATTATTATGGGTTAACATTTAGTGGTAGCATAAGGTGTTTTTTTATTTCCCTTTTAAATATGAAAATGTTGCTTGATCCGAGAAGATTCTTAAGTTTCAAAGGTAAACTGTTGAATAATCTTGGACCATAACATATGACACTGTTTTTAAAAAGTGTTGTTCTAAACTGAGGGCAACATAGATCAATATTATTTTTCCTAGTTACTCTTGGGTTATCTACAGTTTTAAAAAATTTGATTCCTACATAATTCCGTACATTTTTGAAGATCATTAATAGTGTGAAAAATTTATGAATGTCATTAAAGGTCAAAAGTTTGGTTGTTGACAGTGTTGGGGCAACTGAATCATATTTGCGAATAAAAAATATACATCTAAATATCTTTTTCTGAGCAATGGTAAGTTTTCTAAGGAAGGAAGGGCATGTACCAGCCCAAATTGACACACAATAGGTAAAATAAGGATAACATAATGTATAATATATGCTGATCAAGGCCTCCGTTGGGATAGAATTGCGGACTTTATAAAGTAAACCACATAATTTTGATACTTTTATGCAAATTTCATCAATGTGATGTTTCCAATTAAGATGTTCATCTATAGTTATTCCTAAAAATTTCATATTATTGACTTGATTTATTGATTCATTGTTCATTATTAATGGTGGTATGTGATCTCTTAATGATCTGTTTTGAAAAAGCATAAATTTAGTTTTAGAGATATTCAGATGTAATTTATTGTCCTCTATCCATTTATATATTAACTGTAATTCTATACATAATTTATCATGAAGAGATTGTTTGTTTTTCTCCCCCAACAAGAGGTTCGTATCATCAGCATATATAACAACTTGTAGGTTTGGGCTAACATTAACAATATCATTTATATAAATTAAAAATAAAAGTGGCCCCAAGACAGATCCCTGAGGTACACCTTGACTTATATCTAGTAATGGTGAGAAATTTCCATTACAATATACCGACTGAGATCTGTTAGAGAGATAGCTTTTAAACAATTTCAATGGATTACCTCTTATACCAAAATATTCCAACTTGTTGAGTAAAATTTTATGGTCCAGTGTATCAAAAGCCTTAGACAAGTCAAGGAATACCCCAACAACATGATATTTTTGTTCCAGGAATTTATATACATTGTTGGTAAACTGTAATATTGCGCTCTCAGTAGATCGGTTCGCTCGAAATCCATGTTGGTATTCGGATAACAGGTTATTATTCTCTAGATAATTAGTCAGGCGTTTAGAAATTACCTTTTCAAATATTTTATTGAAGGCCGGAAGAATAGATATGGGGCGGTAGTTACCTACATCATTTCTGTTTCCAGACTTATGCAATGGGATGACTTTGGCTTGTTTTAAGTGGTCTGGAAATATGCCTGACTTCAGTGAGAGGTTAATTATGTGAGTGAGTGGTTCAGATATTAAGTGTGCTGAATGTTTCAATGTTAGTGGTGATATGTCATCATATCCTGAAGCAGCAGACTTAAAATCACTAAGTAATTTATATACTTCATCATTATAGGTTGGTGTCAAGTAGAGTGAGTATTGAGGAGGATTACTAAGGTACCTTTTATAGTTGTTAATTTCTACTCCTGTATTTTCAGAGCTTAATCTTAGGAAATGTTTATTAAAAGCAACAGAAACATTAAAACATTCAGGTTTGAGCTCAATTGTGTTAGTTTTAGCTTTGTTATTGGTTCTACCCAGTAAAAGATTTATTGTTCGCCAATGAGCCTTTGGATTACCTTGTCTTTCCTCTAAATTATCTGTGTAATATTTATTTTTTGCAGCTCTGAGTGTTGACGTTAATTTATTTCTGTAAAGACGATATGTTTTACCAAAAGTAATAGGCCATTTCTTTGACAATCTTTCAAGCCTATTTCTCTCTCTGATACAATTTTTTAAGGCCGGAGTTATGTACGGACAAATATCGATTTTATTATTTTTAAGCAATTTCTTTACTGGGAGATGTTTTTCATATAACATGTTAAATTTATCATGAAACATATTATATGCAATATTTGGACAAGTTGAATTAAATATACTATCCCAATTAGTTTGCTCCAAATCACTATTTAGGTGTTCTAAAGCTTTGGGTGTAAATTTTCTCTTATATATATACATTGGTGGAGGCCGTTCCTCATTCTTACACTTAAACTGTGAGATTATTGGAAAATGATCAGTAAAGTCTGAGTCTATAATATAATTACCTATGTTTAATTCTGCCTGTGTTGACCATATATGATCTATAAGAGTGGCTGTAGTGTCTGTTACTCGAGTTGGTTTGGTGATTGATGGGAACAATGAAAAAGAGTACATTAAATTAATAAATTCATAAGCTTGATTGTGTTTACGTTTCAGTAAGTCTATGTTAAAATCACCGAGGACATAGATGTGATATTTCTTATCATGAGCTAAGGAAAGAATTATAGACATTGTTGTTATGAAATTAGTAACATTACTATTAGGGGGCCTATACAACAGTAGGAATAATGACTTCGTCCCATGCACAGTTGCTTCAACACCTATGCATTCAATGAAAGGGTCTGACAGCGTAAACTCACTCTGAACAGAAGAAATGTAGTCAGAAGAAACATACAATGAAACTCCACCACCATGCGTATCTCTTGAGTTGGTAAACATATTATATCCAGGTAACTGGTAACATGGGGCAAGGTGAGTATCCAGCCTTGTTTCCGTAAAACCTAGTGCGGTAAATTTATGATTAGTGCTATGTGCAAATACATCGGTAAAGTATTGAAAATGTTTAGGGATTGATCTTATATTAAAGGCTAAAATTGAAACAGTGTTATTCTTGAGTAATGATAAATCCTCAACTAGAGTGTAAATTGAATTAGGGATGTTTATATGTCTTAAATGTGAATAATGTCCATCTATGTTTAAGTCACTGTTATATTTTTCATCCTGGATAGCAAAAGGGTCAAATTCTAAGTCTTTAAAATTTAAGTAAGTGGTATCTATTTTAGAAAATAATGTAAACAAACTTACACTATCTAAAGATGCAAAAGGTAATTCATTCATAAAATCTATCATGTATGGTTCCATGAAAGTGAAGTGGTATTACCGACAGTACTGGGTTGGTCTACTTCTTTTTTCGGTCCCTTAAGTTCCAGTTCTTCCGCTGCACGGCACCTTCAGCAGCTGAGGCTTCACCAGATACCATATCAGGGGTCTGACCGGCGGCGCCGTCAGCAACAGCACCTTCAGAGCCACCAACAGCTCCCCCGTCGGTAGTACCTGTATTGTCTGACGCCTGGGCACCGGCAACACCACCAGATCCGGTAGAAGCAGCGACTGAAGTCCACACTCCAACCCCACCACTCCTCACTGAGCCCATCGCTGCACTGCCAACACTCACAGAACGACGAGAGGGGGAAGCACCGACCCTGGCAGAAGGCGATCCCAGACCAGTTCGCTCCCTGATTATTAGCTTCGTATGCTTGAAGAAGGCAATTTTTCCCTGTTGTCTAGCTTGTTTTAGTAGGGGAAGCTGATTCCTCTTGATCTCTTGGGAAGCGGCACACAAGTCTTCATTAATATACACTCCTGTACCTTTAAGTTTCCTTGCGTTCCTCAATACAGCTTCACGGTCTCCAAACCTGTCGAACCGAACGACCACTGCTCGGGGCCGAGCTGAGACAGCTGGTCCCACACGGTGTGCTCGCTCGATCGATGGTGACGGTGACTGAAGCTTGTCTTCTATTAATTTCATAACTGTTGTAGAGGTCTGTTCCCAAGTTTCACCCCCAGGTAGTTCTGGAATGCCTGTAATACGCAGGTTATGACGTCTACTGTAGTCCTCTTGATAGTTTAGTCGTTTCTCAAAGTCAGCAATTTTTGTTTTTAGTCCCTCTATAGTTACTTTGTTTTCAGCTTCAGTTTTCTGGAGACTCTTCAATTCACCTTTATAATCCAACACTTCCGCTTGAGTAAACTCTAGACTTCTGACCAGATCTGCCATCGTACCTTCCATTGTTGTTATCTTGGAGTTTTGTAGCTGCACGACTAAATCCATGGCGTTTCGAAGTGTGCGTTCTTGGGCCTCCAAAAGCACCTTGATGGCGTCAAGATCCATGATCAATAAGTTTTTCAATGTATGGATAGTCGTGTGGAAAGCAGATCCAGGCAAAGCTGCTAGAACACTATATCCGGAGTATGGGAGACAGCCGGAAATGTCGAGACCTTATCAAAATGTGGAGCACTGGAGAGGCACGTCCTCTATCAACCACGTCTGTGTGTGTGTGTGTGTGTGTAGGGGGAAGTGTGTGTGTGTGTGTGTGTGTGTGTGTGTGTGTGTGTGTGTGTGTGTGTGTGTGTGTGTGTGTGTGTGTGTGTGTGTGTGTGTGTGTTGTACAGTGCTATATCAAAATTTGTATCCAATCATATGTAATCATGGTTCCTTCCTTAATTAACTATCAGATCTGAATTGATACACTCTCCATGGATTATTTAGACGCAATCCGGGATACATATCTTGGATTGTGTGTGTGTGTGTGTGTGTGTGTGTTTATTGCCTCTGTGTGTGTGTGTGTGTGTGTTTATTGCCTCTGTGTGCGTATGTATGTATAATGTACAGTACAGTATTAGTGGATATATCTGTTAATTATTACAAAAAAAAATAATTAATAAAAAAAAAAAATATATATATATATATTATTAAAAATAAAATAAAAAACACTAATTATTAAAAAACGACGGCGACGGCGGCGGCGGGATGGCGGCGACGACGACGACGACGAAAAAAATAAAAAAAATAATAGAAATAATAAATAAATAAAAAAATATTAAAAAAAATATAATAATTATTACAAAAAAAAAAAAAAAAACATATTAAAAAAAAAAAAAAAAAACTAATTATTAAAAAACGACGGCGGTGGCGGCGAGGCGGCGGCGGCGGGGCGATGGCAGCGGCGGCGGCGGCGGCGGCGGCGGCGACGACGACGACGACTAGGACGACGAAAAAAAAAAAAAAAAAAAAATAAATAAAAAAAGTTATTTATTACAAAATAAAATTAATTAATAAAATAATATATATATATTAAAAAACTAATTATTAAAAAACGACGGCGGCGGCGGCGGCGGCGACGACGAGGACGAAAAAAAATTAATAAAAATATAAAATAAAATAAAATAATAATTATTACAAAAAAAAAAATATATATATATATATATATATATATATATTATTAAAAATAATAATAAAAAAAAATATTAAAAAACGACGGCGGCGGCGACAACGACGAAAAAAACAAAAATTAATTAATCAAAAAAAATATATATATATATATATTAATAAAAAACAAAAAAAAACTAATTATTAAAAAACGACGGCGGCGGCGGGGCGATGGCGGCGGCGGGGCGGCGGCGGTGGCGACGACGACGACGAAAAAAAAAAAAAAAAAAAAATATTAATACAAAAAAAATTAATTAATCAAAATATATATATATATATTATTAAAAATAAAATAAAAAACACTAATTATTAAAAAATAACGGTGGTGGCAGCGGCGGTGGCGGTGGCGGTGGCGGCGGCGGCGACGAAGAAAAAACAAAAAATCAATCAATAAAAAAATAATAATAATTATTACAAAAAAAAACAACATTTATTATTAAAAAATAAGTAAAAAAAACTAATTATTATAAAACGACGGCGGGGCGGCGGCGGCGACGACGACGACGAAAAAAAAATAAAAAATCAAATAAAAAAATTAATAAAAAATAAAAATGAAAAAAAAAAGTTAATTATTACAAAAAAAATAATTAATAAAAAAATATATATATATATATATATATATATATACATATATATATATATATTATTAAAAATAAAATAAAAAACACTAATTATTAAAAAAACGACGGCGGCGGAAGCGGCGGCGACGACGACGACGGTTTTATTTGATGTAATCATTAAAGAGGCCAGATGATTGATAGTTCATGGTGCTGTCACTTCGATTATTTAATATCCTCTGTTCTTATGTAATTATTCCTCAAGTGTTAACGAAGTCAGTAAGTTAGAGAATGTTGTTCACAAATATCAGATTGCTGAGTTTGATACCGGGGCAAGGAAAATGGCTCTGATACCTATAATATCAATATTATCATGACATCTATAAACTGGCCAACGTGCATGGAATATGTTCCCATATCAGGATATCCTCCATTTATCATCTTAATAGTAAATCAGCAACTGATTTATCGAGCAATACTGTACAATGTAACATTCTACACCATGAAATATAGGAAATGAATACATCAGGAATCACTTGGTCCCTATGTTACATCTGCATGAACACAAAATTCCTCACATATACATTATTGTTTCATTGTTATTCGTTTCGCTCATCATACAAGCCTGCCAACCACCATATCCATCTCTCTCTCACTAGTGAGTGCTTCAGATGTGTATCTCGGACCGAAGTGTGTGGTTCACGACTGGGAAAGGGAACGCTGACAACACTGCAGGGGCCCTCGCGGCAGTGGAGCCGGCTGTACGTATACGTGTGTGTGTGTGTGTGTGTGTATTTTACGTGTGTTGTTTTCCCACAGGCAAGGTCATAATTTTCCCAGGGGGCATTTAATCCTGACAACCATTAAATTAAGCGACTAACCTCATTGCAGCCACAACCCAAACAGTCCCATTACAAACACACCCATTTATTGGCTACTAATTTCAAACTCGGTGGTGTAGAATGGTGTGGTGGAGTGGTGTGTTGGGGAGGTGTAAATTGGTGGTGGTGGAGTGTTGGAGGTGTAAATTGATGATGGTGGTGTAGAGTGTTGGGGAGGTGTAAATTGGTGGTGGTGGAGTGTTGGAGGTGTAAATTGATGATGGTGGTGTAGAGTGTTGGGGAGGTGTAAATTGGTGGTGGTGGAGTGTTGGAGGTGTAAATTGATGATGGTGGTGTAGAGTGTTGGGGAGGTGTAAATTGGTGGTGGAGTGTTGGATAGGTGTAAAATGGTGGTGGGTGGTGTAGAGTGTTGGAGAGGTGTAAATTGGTGGTGAAGGTGTGTGTTGTTGGAGAGGTGTAAATTGATGGTGAAGGTGTGTGTTGTTGGAGAGGTGTAAATTGGTGGTGGTGGTGTAGAGTGTTGGAGACGTGTAAAATGATGGTGGAGTGTTGGAGAGGTGTAAATTGGTGGTGGTGTGTTGGAGGTGTAAAATGGTGGAGTTGTGTGTTGGGGACGTGTAAAATGAAGGTGGTGGTGGAGGTGTAAAATGATGGTGGTGGTGTGTTGGTAGGGAGGTGTAAAATATCAATGAGGGGCCGAGATGGGAAAGGGGAGTTGTATAGTGTGAACATTAGGAAAGAGTTTATTACGATGGAGAGAATGGGGTTGGAGTGTACGAGTAAATACAAGGGGTGGAATGAATGAAGGGAGGAATAAGAGTTGTAGAGGAGAATAGAGAGATGTAGGGGAGAATGGAGAGATGTAGGAAAGGAGGAAGAGGCGTAGGGAAGGAGGTAGAGGTGTAGGGAAGGAGGTAGAGGTGTAGGGAAGGAGGTAGAGGTGTAGGGAAGGAGGTAGAGGTGTAGGAAAGGAGGTAGAGGTGTAGGAAAGGAGGAAGAGGTGTAGGAAAGGAGGAAGAGGTGTAGGAAAGGAGGAAGAGGTGTAGGGAAGGAGGTAGAGGTGTAGGGAAGGAGGTAGAGGTGTAGGGAAGAAGGAAGAGGTGTAGGGAAGAAGGAAGAGGTGTAGGGAAGAAGGAAGAGGTGTAGGGAAGAAGGAAGAGGTGTAGGGAAGGAGGTAGAGGTGTTTGGGAAGGAGGTAGAGGTGTAGGGGAGGAGGTAGAGGTGTAGGGAAGAAGGAAGAGGTGTAGGGAAGAAGGAAGAGGTGTAGGGAAGAAGGAAGAGGTGTAGGGAAGGAGGTAGAGGTGTTTGGGAAGGAGGTAGAGGTGTTTGGGAAGGAGGTAGAGGTGTTTGGGAAGGAGGTAGAGGTGTTTGGGAAGGAGGTAGAGGTGTTTGGGAAGGAGGTAGAGGTGTAGGGGAGGAGGTAGAGGTGTAGGGAAGAAGGAAGAGGTGTAGGGAAGAAGGAAGAGGTGTAGGGAAGAAGGAAGAGGTGTAGAGAAGGAGGTAGAGGTGTAGGAAAGGCGGAAGAGGTGTAGGGAAGGAGATAGAGGTGTAGGGAAGGAGGCAGTGGTGTAGGGAAGAAGGTAGAGGTGTAGGGAAGGAGAACGAGGTGTAGGGAAGGAGGAAGAGGTGTAGGGAAGGAGGAAGAGGTGTAGGGAAGGAGGTAGAGGTGAGGGGAGGTATGAAAATAATGACAATATGTAGACCGAGGTATGTGTGTGTGTATATGTGTGTGTGTGTGTGTGTGTACCATAACCAATATCATTTGCTTTCGCCATTAATTTCATCCTCACCATTATATCATTCTCACTTCATTCATTATCATCCTCTACTCATCATCACAACACCTTCTTTAATTAACCTCACATCACTCTCCTCTCATTTCAACTCACTTCATCCTCTCATTCCACCACCACCATTACCACCATCATCATCATCTCACCATCATCATCATACAATCATCTTACCCTCATATCATCATCTCACCATCATCATACAACCATCTTACCCTCATGTCATTATCACCTCACCACCATTTTATTCTCATTTCAACATCATTTCATTCAATCATCTCACCATAATCCTACCCTCATGTCATTATCACCTCTTCACCATCTTACCCTCATGTCATTATCATTTCATTATCAAACTAATATCTACATTATCTCTCTTTTTCAATATATATAAAACACCATCCTTCTCTCATGTCACCATCATTTCTCACTCATTTCACCATCACTATTACCCTCCCCTTCACCATCATCACCATTACGTCCAATATCACAGGCACCTTAAGCGGATTATCACCCTTGTGTCACTTAGCACCCTCTTGCCCTCACCCACTAGCACGCAGGAGGAGCAAGATCAAACGAGGTCTTATGAGGTATTAGGAATGGATGTGTGTGTGTGTGTGTGACTGTGGGATGTGTGTGTGTGTGTGTGTGGGATGTTGTGTGTTTGTATGTGTGACTGTGGGATGTTGGGTGTTTGTATGTGTGACTGTGGGATGTTGGGTGTTTGTATGTGTGACTGTGGGATGTTGGGTGTTTGTATGTGTGACTGTGGGATGTTGGGTGTTTGTATGTGTGACTGTGGGATGTTGTGTGTTTGTATGTGTGACTGTGGGATGTTGTGTGTTTGTATGTGTGACTGTGGGATGTTGTGTGTGTGTGTGTGTGCGTGTGTGTGTGTGTGTGTGTGTGCGTGTGTGTGTGTGTGTGTGTTTTATGTGTGTGTGTCTGTGTGTGTATTTTCTATTATTCCCTCTAAGCCTGACTGTCCTATATACACCTTCCCCACAGTTCCATTCTTTGTTGGCAATATTTCCACGTATTCTATCCCATTACAGTGACCCCCATCCCCCCCCCACCCCATCCAACCATCCCCCCACCCCATCCAACCATCCCCCCGTCCCCCTACCCCATCCATACGCCCCCACCCCTACTCCATCCATACGCCCCCCACCCCTTCTCCATCCATACGACCCCCCCACCCCTTCTCCATCCATACGCCCCCAACCCACTCGATCTATCCGCCCCACAATTCGTTCCCCAACCCCATCCCCCAATTAGTCCCCCCCCTACCCTACCTCCCCAATCTGTCCCCCTATCCATCAATCCCCCCTGTACCCCACCCAGCATCTCCTAATCTGTCCCCCACCCACAACCCCATCCCACAACCCACTCCTTCCCTCAATCAATCTCCCCATCCCTCATCTATCCTTACCCCTACCCCATCCCTCAATCAATCTCCCCATCCCTCATCCATCCTTACCCCTACCCCATCCCCCTCCTCCCCCCTCCTCGCCCCCCCCCCCCACGTCCCATGCCACCACGCGTTGACAAAAGATAAATTGACCAAGCCATAAAAAGTACATGTAGGCTTTTCCATGTTTTCATAACTAGACGCAGCGGGAATTTTACCATTTTCGTTTTCAGCAAATCCCTACAAGTGGTTCAAATCATTCACTGGTGGAGACAAAAAAATAAAAAAATACAATAAATAAAATAAATAACACATACACATACGCGCACACACATATAAATTCATATACTCTGACACACACACACATATACGTATACTCTGACACACACACACATACATACTCTGACACACACACACACACACGTATACTCTGACACACACACACACATACGTATACTCTGACACACACACACACACACACACACACACACACATACTCTGACTCACACACACACACATACTCTGACTCACACACACACACACATACTCTGACTCACACACACACATACGTATACTCTGACACACACACACACACTCACACACACACACACACACACACACACACACACACACACACAGTCCCTACCCGCTATGTTGGTATTTTCTGTATGCAAATGAAAAACATACAGTCAGTCACTCGGTGGTGAATTTGTTTGAGGCTATTTTTTCCGAATGAACCGACCTGTGACATGATACAGTTCGGATAATTGGAGGCTACTGATTCCTCCAAACTGTATGTGTGTGTGTGTGTGTGTTCCTGATTCCTCCAAACTTTATGTATGTATGTATGTGTGTGTGTGTGTGTGTGTGTGTGTTCCTGATTCCTCCAAACTGTATGTGTGTGTGTGTGTGTATGTGTGTGTTCCTGAGTCCTCCAAACTATGTGTGTGTGTGTGTGTGTGTGTGTATTCCTGATTCCTCCAAAGTCTGTTTCATGGCACACATTGGAGACTCCGGGAACATCTCTATATACATATTTTTTTCTCAGCCCGGATCACGTAAACTGAAATAATATTGGTTTTAGTTTTAGTCAATGATAAAATTTCGTCAGTATATTTTGTTGTTATTATTATTATTATTATTATTATTATTATTTTTATTATTTTTAGTAGAATGTCAGTATTTTTTTTTTTTATTATTATTATTTTTTTTTATAATTTTTTTATTACTATTATTATTTTTTTTTTTTAATTGAATGTTGTCAGTATTATTATTATTCTTTTTTTTTCTTTTTTTTTTTAATATTCCTTAGAGGCGAGATTTCCCTGTGGCAATTGGAGGGACCAGATATATATAGTTATGTAGTTAGTTTGGCAATTGGAGGTTAGTGTGTCCTTCAAAAACTACCACGAAATAATTATTATATCACTTATAATTATATACTCAAGGTTTTATTTATTTATATATTTATTCTATATTTATTCATTTATTTATCTGTATTTATTTATTTATTAATTTATTCTATATGTATTCATTTATTTATTCTGTATTTATTTATTTATTTATTTATTCTATATTTATTCATTTATTTATCTGTATTTATTTAATTATATTTTTTCACATCCAGGAGGAATCAGAAGTTTTCAATTAAATAGTTACCATATATGCTTTTATTCTTATTTTTATTCCTATTATAAAAGCAACTGTGAAAAAAACATTGATAGACTTTCCATGCTTTATTTTATTTTTTAAAGGGGGGTGGGGGTGGGGGGTGCGGGTGGGGGGGGGGAGAGGCTACATCACGATAAGACACACACACACAAAAAAAAATTCAGGTGGGAATTCAAGGGATGTTAAAAAAAAGTCGAAAGTTATGTAAAAAAAAAAAAAATATGGAGGGTGGGGAGAAATATGAATACAATGAATAGGGAAAACGGTACACCCCTTCACTCACCTCCCTACACACACACACACACACACATACAACCATACACACTACACACACATATGCACATACACACTACACACACATATGCACATACAACCATACACACTATACACACATATTCACATATAGACACACACATATACACACACACACAGTACACATACACACATTCACATAACACACACACTCAGTACACAAACACACAAACATAAAAAATACATAACGATAAAAAAATAACCAAATATACAGTGACTGATGAAAGCAACAACAACAACAACAAAATACAGATAGATAAATAAATAAAGAGAATAAAACTAAGAGCTGAAAATAGTAAATAAAGTGTGTGTGTGTGTGTATCTGTGTGTAAAGTATCTGTGTAATGTGTGTGTGTGTGTGTGTGTGTGTGTGTGTGTGTGTGTCTGGTATAACACACCCGCTTGGAAACAGCTTAGATAAAGTATACACATCATTCAGACGAGAAAACCCATTGGAAGGCGGAAGCTCCACGAATGTTAAGCAAAAGGAGTAAGTTCTGTGCTTTCTGTGTGTCTATGTGTGTGTGTGTGTGTGTGTGTGTGTGTGTGTGAGAGAGAGAGAGAGACCAACCTAACCTATCATTATACCTCAATAGTATAAAATAATAATAGTTAGCTAATAATAAATGAAAGAAACTGCTGCCACTGTCTTACTTTTGTGTTACCCAGATCACAACATGTCTCTCCTTATGTACCCTATCAATTCATCTTCAACAACAACAACAACAACAACAACAACAACAACAACCACAACCACAACAACCACAACCACAACAACCACAAGTACCGTATCAATTCATCTCCTACAACAACAATAACAACAACAACAACAACATCTCCTACAACAACAACAACATCATCTCCTACAACAACAACAACATCATCTCCTACAACAACAACAACATCTCCAACAACAACAACAACAACAACAGCAACAGGCCACATACAATACAAAAAACAATATAAAATTTAATACTTACATTTAACACGAAACTGCTGCTGGGAATATTGCCGGAAGTAGAACATTCATGCTCTCTAAAAGTGACCTGTAAAAAAAAAAAAAAAAAAAAAAAAAAAAAAAAATACATATATGCTGTTTTCTTTTTTTTAATATATATACTGTACATACATACATACATACATAGGCCATTATATCCTCACTCCCGTACATGATTTTATATGAACTACCGGGAAAACTGCACATTTCCTTGATTTCGTGTTTGTTTTTGGTTATTACGTCAAATGTTACCTCGTTCTTGTCACATGCAATCAGTAACAGTCTGAGCTAACAACACATGATATTGATATTATTATTATTATTTTTTTATCTAGTGTTTAAAGGGTATTGATATTATCAGTCATTTCTCATTCCTGTTTTTTGTTTACTTGATCATTTTTACTTAAACACACACACACACACATACTGTAAGAAAGGTAACACACGCACACAACGAAATATAACACACACATACACACACACAAACGAAATATAACACACATACACACACAAATAAACAAACGGTAACACACATATACGAAAGATAACACACACACACATACGAAAGGTAACACATACACACAAACGAAAGATAACACACACACAAAAAAAATAAAAATAAAATAAAAAATAAATAAAGGTAAGTTAACATATTTTATTTTGTTTTAGAGGAAAAACAACAACAACAGGTAGTAACTGAATCCTCCAAACTATTCCAGGCAACAGATCACTTATTTTTGCACTTCTGGTCCTGTTTCCTGGCATACTTTGGAGGAATCAAGGCACTCCAATGTACCACAAGACAATTACCACTTTAAAGGACCCTGTGATGTAGTCAGAAAATTGGAGGTAAATGAGTCCTTCAAATATGGCCACGAAACACCACCTATATGGAAGGAGCTTGTTTCGTGGCATAGTCAGGAGGAATCAGAAGCCTCCAGTTTTATACACGATCACAGGGTCCTTAATACAACACCTTTGGGATGTAGTCAGAATTTTGGAGTTAATGAGTCCTTCAAATACAACATACGATTTTTTTTTTTTTTTTTTTTTTTTTTATCTTTTCTAGTTATGTATTATTTCAGAAGACATTTATTTACCTACCACCAAACTATACCATCCTTCCCTACCATCACCACCATACCCTCCCATCCTTCCCCACCACCACCATACCCTCTCCCATCCTTCCCAACCACCACCTTACCCTCCCATCTCCCATCCTTCCCCACCACCACCACCATCACCCTCCTCACAGCGTTTCAATTCTCTTCCTAATTCACGCCATTCCACCCTCTCGCCTTCTTCTAAAATTGCTCCCCCCCCTTCACTCACACACACACACAATCCCCCCCCCCCTTTACACACACACACACACCTCCACACACACATACTGTATACCCACAATAACCAGACACATACATATATATATATATATATATATATATATATATATATATATATATATACCCACAACAACCAGACAAACACACACACAACAACATCCAAACACACACACAATAAAATAACAAAACAAAAAGAATACACATACATATACAGTATAGGATATATTCAACACACGCACCTACAAATATTTCAACACACACACACACGTGGAAAAATGTGCTCCTCCTCCTCCTCCTCCTGTTATGTGTTGCACTTTCTTCCCCCCCCTCCTGACTGATCCCCCCTCCTAACTGACTGACCCCCCCTGCCTGACTTTTGTTTCATACTCTTTTCTTTCACTGCAGTTTTTTTAAGTTTGGGTGAACATGTTGGAATTTCTATTACAATACCCTTTTAAAAAATGTTGATAGTGTGGCGTTCCATTGTGGCAATCTTCTCCTCCTCCTTTCTGTCTTCAATATTTTGGAGGCCTTTCACTTTTTTATTATTATTTTTATTTATTTATTTATTACACATTCTGATATTTTCTTACATGGAAGTTATTGTTCTTTTTTTTTTTTTATAGTTTTCCAATTTTGTTTGTGTACATACATACATATATTCTGACGTTCCAAATCGATTTTAATCTGTCTCGACTATATATATCTCTTTCTTTCATATCTCACTTCTTCCCTTTTCTCCCTCCTATTTTTCCTATATCTCTTATTTTTTTTTTTTTTTGCATGTTATTTTTTATTGTACTATCCCTCTCTCCTTCCTTCCTTCCTTCCCTCCATCGTTTCACTCTTCCCTTTCTCCCCTCTATACCTCCCTTTCTCCCCTCTATACCTCCCCTTCACCCCCCTACCTCTCCTTCACCCCCCCCCCCAACCTCTGCCTCTCTCCTCTCGTCAAATGGCCTGAAGGAGTATTGGGTTTGTATATGACACCTGCCTCAACCTGCCTGCCTGCCCTCACACTCTCTGCCTACCTACCTCACACTCTCTGCCTGACTACCTCACACTCTCAGCCTTCCTTCACTCACACTCTCTGCCTTTCCTCATTCTCTGCCTTCCTACCTACCTCACATTCTCTGCCTGCCTGCCTGCCCTCACACTCTGCCTTCTGATCCTAACTTTTTCTTTCATGGCCTGCCTTATTCTATCTGCCTGCCAGCCATACCCTTCCTGTCTGTCTGTCTGTCTTTCTGCCTCTGTCTCATTCTCCCTGTCTGTCTGTCTCATTCTCCCTGTCTGCTTTACCTTGCCTAATCTGCTTGCCTCACTCTGTCTCTCAAACTATCTGCCTGCCTTACCCTAATTACACACCTTCCTCACACTGCCTCACCCTGCATGACTCACTCGACCAGCTTCACTCTGTCTTTCTGTATGTCTGTCTGTCTGCCTGCCTCACTTTATAAACCAAACATTTCCCCAACTCTCTAACTTTCGTCTCACTCCCTTCCTCACCCTTCCTTCCTCTTCTCGGCAACCCTTCTTCATTTCCACGTCTAGGCTAACCCACCACCACCATGCATCATCCCTCACCAACCATTTCTTCGCCCTCCATGCTTCTCTCCTCTTCCCAATCTTTCGTTCACTACTCCTCCTCCTCATCTTTCTTTTTCCCTCATCAACCCTGCATTCTCTCCTCCTCTTCTCTCTCCCAATCCTTCATTCACTCCTCCTCCTCCTCTTCTGTCTTTTTTTCCTTCACTCACCAACCCTTCATTCATTGTTCCTCCTCTCTCCTTTTCTTAACCAAACCTTCATTCTCTCTTCCTCTCTCCCTTCTACCCTCACTAATCCTTCATTCTCTCCCTTTTTCCCTCCCCAACCCTTCATTCTCTCCTCCTCTTCTCTTCCTTTTTCCTTCACCAATCCTTCATTCTCTCCTCTTCTCTCCCTTCTTTCTCACCAACCCTTCATTCTCTCCTCTTCTCTCTCCCCTTTTCCCTCACCAACCCTTCATTCTCTCTTCCTCTTCTCTCCCATTTTCCTTCACCAATCCTTCATTCTCTCCTCTTCTCATCCTTCTTCATTCACTGCTCCTTCTCTTCCTCTCTCTCTTACTCCCTCACCAACCCATCATCACCCAATGTACTTTACTCTACTTTACTTTCCTTCCCTCCTTTACTTTTTCTCCTCCCTCCCTCCCTTTACATTTACTCCGTTTCTCTTTCCTTCCTTCCTCCTCCCGTCCCTCCATAATCACCCTCGCCTCACCTGTCTTACCTGCCTAGTTCCTAATGACAGGTGAGATGGGTATTGTGGAAGGGGACGCGGAGTTGTGATACCCGATACTCCCTTCCCTATTTACTCCCACGGATATTCCTCCCCTGTTCTCCTCCTTCACCTCATGGATAGATAAAGGAAAGAGAAAGGATAGACAAAGGATAGATAAAGGATAGATAAAGGATAGATAAAGGATGGATAAAGGATGGATAAAGAATAGATAAAGGATAGATAAAGGATGGATAAAGGATAGATAAAGGATAGATAAAGGATGGATAAAGGATGGATAAAGGATAGATAAAGGATAGATAAAGGATAAAGAATAGATACATAGATAAGATTCTCCCTTCTCTCCTAAAATCACCTCCAAAAACCACCACACTCTTCTCCCTTATCCACCTAAAACCACTTCCACCTTTATCCCTTCCCTCTATAAACCCATCTCCCCTTCTCAAATACTACCTAAAACCACCTTCCCCTCCTTTCCCTTCCCCCTACACTACCCTCTCCTCCTTTCCCTTCCCCCTACACTACCCTCTCCTCCTTTCCCTTCCCCCTACACTACCCTCTCCTCCTTTCCCTTCCCCCTACACTACCCTCTCCTCCTTTCCCTTCCCCCTACACTACCCTCTCCTCCTTCCCTTCCCCCTACACTACCTTCCCCTCCTTTCCCTTCCCCCTACACTACCTTCCCCTCCTTTCCCTCCCCCTACACTACCCTCTCCTCCTTTCCTTCCCACTACACTACCCTCTCCTCCTTCCCTTCCCCCTACACTACCCTCTCCTCCTTTCCTTCCCACTAAACCCCCTCCTCCACCTTTTTCCTTCCCACTAAACCCCTTCCTCCACCCTTTCCTTCCCCCTACACTACCCTCTCCTCCTTTCCTTCCCACTAAACCCCCTCCTCCACCTTTTCCTTTCCCCCTATACACCTCCTCCACCTTTTCCCTTCCCCCTATACCCCTCTCCCCCTTTTTCCTTCCCCTTAAACCCACCTCTCCCTTCTCAAATACTCCCTAAAAACACCTCCCATTTCTCCCTTCCTTATCCCTCCATCTCCCTTTCCCAAAAAAATTCAACTACCAAACAAATCAACAAACCAACAATATATTTTTTGGTGTTGCTGGTGCTGCCATCTATCCATCCATCCACAGAGAGTCAGTCGTCCCCCTCAACTCGACCCCTCGTCATTTGTTTACATTATATTTAAGGAAAAAAAAATGGAGTTGCAATATTGTGTTTGTTGCATGTAGGAAGCCTGATGGAAGTTTGTTTGTTTGTTTGTTTGTTTGTTTGTCCAAGCATTCACACTCTTCCCTGTGTTGTATAAAATCGTCTGGTGTTAGTTTCAAGCATGCTATTAATTAAGGGACCCTGTGATGCAGTCAGAAAATTGGAGATAAACGAGTCCTTCAAATATTGCCACGAAACACCACCTATAGAGAAGGGGCTTGTTTCGTGGCATGTTCAGGAGGAATCAGAAGCATCCAATTTTCATAAACGATCACAGGGTCCTTAAGGGGAGAGTATACTTTGGATATATTGGAGTGCCTTGATTCCTAAAAAAGTCCTCCAAAGTATGCCAGGAAACAGACAGACCCAGAGGAAGAACATTAATGGTATCCTGTCTGTTGTTGTCTGGAATAGTTTGGAGGAATCGGTGGCTCCAGATTTGTTAACACTGTGATCGTATTTGAGAACTGCATGGAGGCTTTTGATTCCTCCTAACTACACCATGAAACAGACTCCTTCCATATATATAGGTGGTGGTGGTGTTTTGGGGCTGTATTTGAAGGACTCGTTTACCTCCAAATTTTCTTACTACATCACACAGTCCCTAAATATATACATACATTTTTCTGTATGTGTTGAAATTATGTCTGTATGTGTATTTTTTTTTTTTTTTTTTTTGTATGTGTTTTTTTTTGTGTGCGTATTTTTTTTTTTTTTTTTTTTTTTTTGTAAGGCATTCAGTACTTCACCCCACCGAAAATAATTATCAATGATCCAAAGACAGTCAGAGAAAAGTGTTATATATAAAATCGTCTAGTGTTTATTTTGGTGGATACGACATTTTCAACCATATGACACACACACACTCTCTCTCTCTCTCTCTCTCACACACACACACACACACACACACACACACACACACACACACACACACACACACACACACACACACACACACACACACACACACACACACACATACACACACACACTTTCTTCTATGGGTAAATGTTGTCTGGTTGTAAAACGTGGATGACTTCACAAGAATAATGGTACATGGAAACTCAGAGAACAGTGTGAACATCCATTGATCACGAGGGTGTGTGTGTGTGTGTGTGTGTGTGTGTGTGTGTGTGTGTGTGTGTGTGTACAGTACGTGTGTGTGTACAGTATGTGTGTGCAGTATGTGTGTGTGTATTTTTGTGTGTGTATTTGTGTGTGTGTGTGTGTGTGTACAGTACGTGTGTGTGTGTGTGTATGAATGTATATATATATGTATGTGTGTATATATATATGTATGTATGTATGTCCCTCTGGTGGGTGAGAGGTTCAATGAGATTAATAGTAACCTCTTCTCCACCACCAAGACTTACACCACTTCTAACTTCTAACTTCTCACTTCTAACTTGAACCTAATAATTTTTAAAAGACCCTGTGATCGTGTATGAAAATTGGACGCTTCTGATTCCTCCTGACTATGCCACGAAACAAGATCCTTCCATTTAGGTGGTGTTTCGTGGCAGGAATTGAAGGACTTGTTTATCTCCAATTTTCTGACTAATACTATCACTCATGGGGAAACGGATGAGGTTATGGGGGTTTGGGAGTAGGGGACAGGCTTGGTTTTTTTTTGGGGGGGTGCAGGAGTAGGGAGACAAGCTTGGGGGGGTTTTAGAGGGTGCAGGAGTAGGGGGACTTGCTTTGGGGGTTAGGGGGTTGAGAGAATAGGGGGACAGGCTTTCTACCCACCCCAAGCCTGTCCCTCTATTTCCGCACCCCCCCAGTCCCCCCCCCCAAGCCTGTCCCCCTATTCCCTGTGGGGGTGTGGGAGGCGGGAGTAAGGGGACAGGCTTGGGGTGGGTAAAAAGCCTGTCCCCTATTGTCGCACCCCCCTAACCCCTCCACCAAGCCTATCCCCCTATTCCCGCACCCTCCCGACCCCCCAAACTAACCCCACTCCCCCCCCAACCTGTCCCCCTATTCCCGCACCCACTTAAAAGGAATATATCTGGGACATTGGAGTTCCTTGAGTCCTCCAAAGTGTGTCGGGAAACAAGTCTAATGAATGAATATAATGGCATCCTGTTGCTTGGAATTGCTTGGAGGAATCATTTGCTCCAGATTTACCACCCAAAACAACGCACTATAATTATATCCCCTTATTTAAATATATCGCCTAACTTGCATTATTTTGAGGACCTTGTGATTTTGTATGAGAATTGGTAACTTATTATTATTATTATTATTATTATTAATATTATCATTATTAATATTATCATTATTAACATTATCATTATTAACATTATCATTATCATCATCATTATTATCATCATCATTATTATCATTATTATTATTATCATTATTATTATCATTATTATTATCATTATTATTTTCATCTTTTATTATTTATCTTTTTTTTCTTTTTTTCATAATGTTTGGTGGTCTCAGTGAATGAATCTCGAGTCTAAGACAAAATAATGAGTCTGGTTTTATGGGTTTAATTGGTGTTCATTACCAACACAATTAACCTAATCTGGGTTAATTAAGATGGGCATAATTTGAAACCGAACACATTAATCTCTTTTCTCTTCCTGTTTACTTAATTATTATTTTCCTGTATTTCTTCTTTATCAGAGTTATCTATTTACATTTCATTAAATATTATATATAACTTACATTACGGTAATTCCTTTAAGGGGGTGGGGGAATGAATGAATGAATAAATGAATAAATGAATAAATGAATAAATAAATAAATGAATAAATAAATGAATAAATAAATGAATAAATAAATGAATAAATAAATAAATAAATAAATAAACAAATAAATAAATATATATATATATATTTGTGTTTTCTTATCCACTCATCTATCAGTCCATATTTACAACTTCAACTAATTACAAGTTTACACACATTATACCAACTCTTCATTTTTTTATATCCACAATCTTAAGGAGGAAGTACAGTGTTGGTAAATCTGGAGTAAATAATTCCTCCAAACTAGTCCAAGCAACAAACAGAACACCATTATATTTGTTCCTCTGGTCCTGTTTCCTGCCATACTTTGGAGGAATCAAGGCACTCCAATGTACCAAAAGTATACTCTCCCCTTAAACAATTCTGTGTTTTATTTTTTATTCATAATTCATTCCACTTTTTTTTCATTCTTTTTTTTCATTCTTTATCTATTCACAACACACTCTTAATTCTCATTCCAAACACCCAAGCCATTCCTGTAATGTTGGCTTGTGGTGGAATGTGTGTGTGTGTGTGTGTGTGTGTGTGTGTGTGTGTGTGTGTGTGTGTGTGTGTGTGTAGGTGTAATAATAAATAATAATAATAATAATAATTAACGGTTTATTTGCATGGCAGTCAGAGACTGAAAATATACATAGGGGGAAAAAATTACATTAATATTAATTCTTAATTCTAAGACCTAAGGGCTACAACTTGGAGACATACAGTACATGTTAATTTAATTGTTTATCTTTCGCACTAAAGTATGAATAGTGCTATGGCGATAGCGGTCAGTGCGAGGGGCTTTGAGTGGCACTAGTTTGTTCTGGTGTCGGGTAGCTCTGGTTAGTGGGGGAGCGTTAGGTGGGAGTAGGTGACGGTGACGTGGGTTACTTAACAAGCCTTCTCCAAACTTGATAAGGGCTTGCTCATACAAGGCTGTCAGGCTGAGCAGACTGAGGGTGGTGAGGGCATGATTGTAGCTGGTGTAGGCAGGGCCAAGTATGACCCTGCATGCCCTCTTCTGTACTTTCTCCAACTGTTGTTGCTGTGTTTTAGTTAGAGATGAAGACCACACTGGGGAGGAGTACAGTAGGGAGGGTAATATGAAGGTGGTATAGACTACCTTCAAATCCCCTGTTGGAGTCCCCAGAGACCTGAGTCTGCGCAGCATGTATAGTTTGTATGAGGCTACCTTCACCATCCTAGCTACATGTTGCTTCCAGGATAATTTATCATCCACTGTGATGCCGAGAAGCTTGAAGGAGTGGATGACTTGGAGTGGATGAGGGCCAATTGTGAGCTGGGGGGGCGGCACAGCTGTAGATGAGGTACAGACGTGCATCACCACAGTCTTGGTGTGGTTGATAGAGACATTGTTATGCTCTGTCCACGTCTGTTGTAGAGGAAAGGTTGCTCAGTCGTAGAGATGGAGTTTTGACAAAGTACTCCTCTGTATTGCACCAGATATCCCACTCAATAACATCACCCAGCAAGTCCCGAGGATAATGGAAGTCCAAGAGTAAAAACAATTCCCCACCTTTAATCAACGTTATAAACAAGTCACAAGACACTCCATCCACAAATAACACTCGCCACTGGTACAGCAATAAGTCACACACAATTATCATTCGCCACTTGTAGCACAATAAGTCCAGGGGTGAACACGACTCTTCCAGGTGGTAGCAGCAGGGTAGGCTACACAATGTGGGAGCGACGCTCAGACCACACTTTGTACACTTGCAAGTACGTAGACGGTGTTGAGTAAGTAGAGTACGTAGAGTAAGTGGGTGTGACACGGAAACGGCCCAGTGACCGTGACAACCCGAAGAGTAGTCTCTGGTGGAGGACAGAGAAGGTGGAGGTGTGAGAGCTCTGGAGTCTCAGTCTGCTCTGCCCGTTGTTGAAGGAAGCAGTCCATGACGTTGGCTTGGTTTGGAGTCGAGACTGACAAACAATACAGCATGAGCTAGAAAATATGAAACAGATATAGACTCCGAATCATATGAAAATGAACTGGATGGTATAATGAATCCATTAGATTAACACTTAAGCAAATAAGGTAGTTTTCCCTTACACTCCTCCACACCAAGACTCGATATGAAGTATCGAGCATTAAAATATATACAATAATTTGAACAAATATCGATTAGTTTACCAATAAAAAGTTACACTCTGCTTAACAAATCAGCACCTATGTTATCCTTGCCAGAGATATATACTATCCTAAATCTGTAGCTTTGCAAACAAAGAGCCCAACGCAATAGTCTGTCATTGCCTCCCTTAAAATGAGTTAGGTATACAAGAGGTTTATGATCAACTTCTAAAATGAATTCTTTACCTCTTAAATAATAATCAAAATGCTTGATACCGAATACTATCGCTAGGCATTCCTTTTCAATTGTACTATACCTATTCTCTCTGTCAAGGAGCTTACGACTAGCATACGCCACGGGATGGGGAGTATCCTCTGTATACTGTAGGAGAACAGCACCCAAGCCATGGTTGGACGCGTCTGTCCGAAGCACGAAAGGACGACTGGAATCCGGGAGTTGTAGGATGGGACGAGAGTGTAGAGATTTCTTCAGGTGTTCGAAACAAGTCAACAATTCTTCTGTCCATACCAAAGATTCAGGAGCACCTTTCCGAAGCAGATCTGAGAGGCTGGAAGTATAAGATGAGGCATTAGGAATAAATGCCCTATAAAAAGATACCATACCCAGGAATGATCGTAGCAGTTTCTTTGTCCCAGGAGGAGGTACTCTCATTATCGCCTCTACTTTACTCTTCTGAGAATGTAGAGTGTATCCATCTACCACAAATCCCAAGTACTGGATTGAATTGAATCCAAAGCGACACTTAGACGGACGTGCTGTCAATCCATGTTGTCGTAGGCGATGAAGTACGGCGAGAAGAGCCTGGAGATGAGTTTCCCACGTCTGTCCATAGAGGAATATATTATCAAAATAAAATGTAACTCCACTTAGGCCAGCCAGGACAATCCTCATTAGTCTAACGTAGGTGGCACAAGCCGTAACCAACCCAAAAGGAAGTCTAGTAAACTCCATGAGGCCAAGGTGTGATGGAAATGCAGTGTAAGTCATTGCTCTATCGGTTAAAGGCACTTGATAGTATGCCTTGGTTATATCTATCTCTGAGAAGTACTTACTGCCATAGAATTTATGAAGGTCTTCCGTGATGGATCCGATTGGTTCAGCATCGAAGGTAGTGATGGAATTCAGCATTCTGAAGTCTATAGCGAGGCGGTAACTGCCGTCAGACTTCTTCACCATCAGAACAGGTGAGCAATGAGGTGAAGTCGATGGTTTGATGATTCCCTGAGCAAGAAGTTGTTCCACTTCCTGTTCAAAGAAAGGTTTTAAGTGAAGAGGAATAGGATAATGTTTAGGTTTTATACGCTCAGTTGTACACACATCTATATCATGCTTAATGGACAGTGTACATCCAGGTAATTCTGAAAGAGTGTCATGGAAATCTTCCATGATGCACTCGAGATCGTCTCGTTGTTCTGCAGTGACCATATTTCCTACTTCTGGAAATTTGTTAGAGTCTGGGGTATCTGAGCGACCATCAGGTGTTACTGGCATCTCTATATCCTCCATACACTCTACACCGTTTCCTGTAGACAAATTTTGGACTTCGCAAGCAACAGTCGGTTCATCCAGGAGGGTTGCTTGGTTCACCGAGGTACGACGATGATATCTCTTCAAGAGGTTGGCATGATATAGCCTAGGCTTACCCTTATCATTAATCACGTAATTCACTTTATTTTTCCGTTCAATAACTGGATATGGCCCACTCCAAGACATGAGTAACTTGCTCTTAGAATCGGGGAGGAGGACAAGTACTTCATCTCCCTGTTTAAATTGCCTGTCTTGTGATCGCAAATCGAAGTAAGACTTGTACTTCATTGCACTGACATCAGCATTCTCAGCAGCAATCTTGGCACATTCTACCAGCTTATCCTGGAGTTCAATCACATATTGAAAACATGAACGTTGATCGTCGTCTAATTTGGCATCTTCCCACAAATCTCTTAGAATGGAAAGAGGTCCTCTTACTCTTCTGCCATACAGCATCTCGAAAGCAGAGAATCCTGTTCGATCACTTGGCATTTCTCGAAGTGCAAATAGAGTAGCAGGGAGGTATCTGTGCCACTCACGAGGCTTGTCAGAGCATAATTTCCTCAAAGAAGCTTTCAAAGTAGCATGGAATCGTTCCACTCTTCCGTTACCACTTGGATGGTAAGGGGTAGTGAAAAGTGGCTTAGTACCGAGTAACCTATGAAGTTCTCCCATCATCTTAGAGGTGAATTGAGTTCCTCTATCTGATAGAATCTCTGTAGGGATGCCAACCCTAGAGAAAATAGTTAGCAATGCTTCAGCAACAGAAATGGAAGTGATTTCCTTTAAAGGAACTGCCTCTGGGAAACCAGTAGCAAAGTCTATCAGTGTTAGTAAATAACGATGTCCTTCTGATGACGGAGGTGAGAGAGGTCCAACTATGTCCACAGCCACTCTCAGGAAGGGTTCAGTTATAATAGGAAGTGGTTTCAATGGGACTGGTTTAACTTTCCCTTTTACAGACATTCTCTGACACTTGTCGCAAGATTTACAAAATGTTCTTATGTCACTCCACATGCCTGGCCAATAAAACTGTTCACAAATTTTCATACCTGTTTTACGATGTGATAGATGACCAGCTAATGGGCTTTCATGAGCAAGGGTTAACACTTGTCGACGACACTCCGATGGGACAACAAGTATTCTTTTCCCGCCCTGGGTGTCTGAGATTGAAGAGTGGCAGATCCGGTAATACAATCCGTGGCACAACTCATAACCATAAGTAGATCCAGTCCTAGTCACCTCTTCTTCACCAGTAGATGCCTTGTCCCTTATAGCAGAAAGAGATGGACATGAAGCCTGTAAGCGAGAGAATTCATCAGGGTTTACAGATAATGGTTCAAGCAAGGGTAACACAAGTGGGTGAATCTTCTTAGCACGACCAGCTCGCGTCTGAACTGCTTGTACGTTTTCTTCGTGAGTCGGCAGCAGAGAAGCCTTGTCTGGATCAGGATCATCCGGTGGGCGTACTCCTGGAACATTACCTATAAGGATACTACAAAGTTTTATCGGGGCTCTGACAGCATCGACCCATCCTTCCAAATATGGACAACGAATGTAACATCTCACCAATGGAAAGTCGTCTACTCGACCCAGATAGTCTGTAACAGAGACCCTTTTACAACTTGACACGTCTACATCTGGCAAAGCTTCTTCCGACACAACCACACAAGTACAACCAGTATCTCGAATGATTGTGGACACTCTCGAACCATTAATAGTACCAGAAGTAAAATATTGTTGGGGTGATGGTTTAGAAAAGCAAACTCCAATTTTATAGGGGGTCTTTGCTTCATGTGTAAATTTAGATTTAAACAAACTGGGATTTTGAGGACAATTTGGTCTAATGTGGCCTACCTCTCCGCAGTTGTGACACTTCATAGGAGCTTTCCGGACCAGAGGTGGAGAAGTTTGGTGTGGAAAATCCTTCACAGGGCTGTAGGGTTTCTTGGGACGGTCCATAGCTTGTCGATTCCTGGGATAAGCGTTGTGAGCTGCAGTCCAGATATCTGCTCGTCGGACAGCTTCGGATAAGGACTGGACATCATTCTCCTTCAGGAACATACGAAGCTCTGGGTTAAGAGAAGCTAGGAACTGATCCAAAATAATAAAAGATTTTAATGATGAGTAAGTTTGCCCCACACCACAAGAGTCGAGCCAATGCTCTAACAAACGACACAGATTAATAGAAAATTGTTGGAAGGTTTCACCAATACCAATTCGAGCAGACCTAAAACTGCTTCTATAATGATCTGAAGTCTTGCGAAAACTCCTCAAAAGAGCTGCTTTCAGCTGTTCATAGTCTCCCGTCACTTCATCAGATAGGGTAGTGTAAATGTCTGCTAACTTACCCGTCAGAAGACTTCCCAGTTGGATAGCAAATCCACTTTCTTCAATGTGTAGCAATGAAGCGATACGTTCAAAACGAGTGAAGTATGAAGCCAAGTCTTCATTTTCTTGATATCGGGGTAAAGACGGACGAGGGGTTGAAGTCGCATCTGTAGACATTGAAGCACCCATTGTTTCAGAGGGTGGAGCTCTTCGTATATCAAGTTTAAGTTGTTCAAGAGCGAGAATGTGCTGACGTTCCTTTTCTCGTTCTGCTCGTTCTCGTTCCTCTCTCTCTCTCCTTTCTACTCTTTCTTGTTCCCTTTCTTCCCGCTGTCGGGACTGTTCACTAGATACAAACTCCTTTAGCTCCTCGTTCTGGTATCCAAGGTCCCGACCAAGGTTAACCAACTCCTGAATTGACGACATTGCAACAGTAGAATAAAATATATACAACAATAAACAACAAGATGGTTACCCAAAGGAAATAAGAAATAGCCAAAAAATATAGTAACAAATAACCAAGAATGGCAACAACAAAAATACCAACGCAACAGCGAACACTGCAGCAAACAGAAAAACAACAACAATAACACAACAATAACAAAATAGTTTAATGCCAGAAGAGTTACCTCTGCACCTGACAATATCGGGATCACAAACCAGAGTCCAGCAAAGACGCACCTGGCGTGTCTATACAAACAATGAGATCCCACAACACTCAATCACCAAACACTTACTTCCGAGCCCAAAGACAGCAAGTGGGAATAGGAAGATACATCTGATACCCACGGCGATTAGTGATGAATCCTAGACTTCTTGATCCGTCGAGCCCGGGTTGATGGAGGAATCCTGGCGAGGTCGCCACTTGTAGAGGAAAGGTTGCTCAGTCGTAGAGATGGAGTTTTGACAAAGTACTCCTCTGTATTGCACCAGATATCCCACTCAATAACATCACCCAGCAAGTCCCGAGGATAATGGAAGTCCAAGAGAAAAAACAATTCCCCACCTTTAATCAACGTTATAAACAAGTCACAAGACACTCCATCCACAAATAACACTCGCCACTGGTACAGCAATAAGTCACACACAATTATCATTCGCCACTTGTAGCACAATAAGTCCAGGGGTGAACACGACTCTTCCAGGTGGTAGCAGCAGGGTAGGCTACACAATGTGGGAGCGACGCTCAGACCACACTTTGTACACTTGCAAGTACGTAGACGGTGTTGAGTAAGTAGAGTACGTAGAGTAAGTGGGTGTGACACGGAAACGGCCCAGTGACCGTGACAACCCGAAGAGTAGTCTCTGGTGGAGGACAGAGAAGGTGGAGGTGTGAGAGCTCTGGAGTCTCAGTCTGCTCTGCCCGTTGTTGAAGGAAGCAGTCCATGACGTTGGCTTGGTTTGGAGTCGAGACTGACAAACAATACAGCATGAGCTAGAAAATATGAAACAGATATAGACTCCGAATCATATGAAAATGAACTGGATGGTATAATGAATCCATTAGATTAACACTTAAGCAAATAAGGTCGAGGGTGGTTTGCAGTGGGTTATAATCTGGCGTCCTGGTGTTGACTGGGATGCCAACCGTGCAGTCATCCACGTATTTCCATCGATGCTGGGTGTCGGTGAGGGCGTCGTTGATCAGCATGAGGAATGAGAGTGGTCCAGTTTTACTTCCTTGTGGCACGCCGCAAGTCAGCTGTTGCAGGGGAGATATAGAGCCCTGATAACGGACCGCCTGCTGCCTTCCTGTGAGAAAGTCAGCCAGCCAAGCTACCAGGTTGGGGTGGAGTCCCAGGTTAATGGCCTTGTTGATGACAACAGTGTGGTCTACAAGATCAAACGCTTTCCTAAAGTCTACAAAAGCAAGGGCGAGAGAAGTGTTACGTTTGTCCAAGTGGCTGTGGATAAACTCAAGGAAGCTGACTAGGCAGTGGGAGGTGGAGGTGGATTTGATATTGCCGTACTGACGAGTGTCTAGCTGTTTGCTAATTTGTGAATAAGACCAGTTAAATACAAAATCTTCACAAAGGAGGCTAGGGAGAGGTGTGATGGCAACTGGTCTTAGGTCATTAAAGGTTTGTGGGGTGGGAGTTTTAGGGATGGGAGTGACGTAGGAAATTTTCCAGTCAGCAGGGCAAGCATTTTGAGCGAGGGAGGCGTTGATTATGGAGCAGAGGGGCGTGGCTAGTTCAGGGGCAAATTCCTTGTAAATTTTAATGGGGAGGTCATGAGGTGTGGTGGATCTGTTAGATTTAAATGAGGTTATCATTTTGGCAATCTCAGCCTCATGGACAGACGGGAGTGGAGATGGGGAGGGGAGGTAGGCAGGGAGAAGGCTGGTCTGAAGAGGGGGGAGAGTTTGACAGATAGCGGCAAAGTGACCGTTAAGCGCCTCAGCCGCATTATCAGGAGAAAGGTGTGAAGTACAGGGGAAGGAGGGAGATTGCTTTTGTAAACCACAGAGAGATTTAATCTTGGAGTACCATTGTCTGTTGTTGGCCTGTTTTAAGTGTGTGTGTGTGTGTGTGTGTGTGTGTGTGTGTGTGTGTGTGTGTGTGTGTGTGTGTGTGTGTGTGTGTGTGTGTTACCAGCTTCAGGAATTTGGAAGGGGGGAGCTTCAACTTTATTGTACGTGTTTGTGACAAAGGCAAGGTGTGGTGTCCTACATTGTTGTCATGGTGTGTGTGTGTGTGTGTGTGTGTGTGTGTGTGTGTGTGTGTGTGTAGGTGTGTGTGTGTGTAGGTGTGTGTGTGTGTAGGTGTGTGTGTGTGTAGTGGTGTGTGTGTGTGTGTAGTGGTGTGTGTGTGTGTGTAGTGGTATGTGTGTCGTGTGTTTGTTGGTGTATGTGTGAATGTCTGTGTGTTTTAATGGTGTGTGTGTGGAGTGGTATGTGTTTGTTGGTGTATGTGTGAATGTCTGTGTGTGTGTGTGTGTGTGTGTGTGTGTGTGTGTGTGTGTGTGTGTGTGTGTGTGTGTGTGTGTGTGTGTGTGTGTGTATGTGTGTGTGTGTGGTGTATGGTGTGTGTGTGTCTAACTCAACCAACTCCCCTCCCATTTTTCCCAAGCACACATTCCTCCCCTTCTCCTCCAACTTCCTTTCTGCAATCGTTCTTTCTCGCCACACAAAACAAGACATCACCACGGTTTACACACACACACACACAACACAGACAGCTTAAGGAACAACAACAACAACAACAACACACTACACATTCGGCTCATAAAACTAAACTCACTATTTGATTATGGAACCTGAACATTTATCTTAACCTACACCATTTAAAATGTTATTCGAAAACTATATAACCTTGACCCTGATTGACCTTGGCTATAAATAATTATGACCTTGACCTGAATTAACCCTGCAACAAAAATAAACAAATAAACAAATAAATAAATAAATAAAATAAATAAATATATAAATTCTCTGACCTAGAACAACAACCTTGCCGAATAATAAATAACCTTGCTTTAAACCAACATTGACCTTGACCTGACCTGACCTTGCCGAAATGTATCCGAGACCTGAGTGGATTATCCTGGCCGAAAAATGAGTGAGATCCGAAGCAACTCGTGCCGGATTGTTCATTTGCACATCCATATCGTCCCCCTCAAAAATACCCCCTCTTTTTTTTTAGGGGGGTGGGTGGGTGGGGGGAGGGGGGGGAGGGGGGGTACACTGCACTGGTAATCCGTAAATGGACACACATGCTATAATACCCACTCCATTTCTTCATCCTTCCTATCTCCATTTCTTCATCCTTCCTATCTCCATTCCTCCATCCTCTCTTTCTCATTTCCCTTTCTTTCCTCCTTTCCCTTTCCTTCCTCTCCTATATCCCTTCACCCTTCCTATCTTTATTCCTCCATCCTTCCTAACTCCATTCCTCCATCCTTCCTATCTCCATTCCTCCATCCTTCCTATCTCCATTCCACCGTCCTTCCTATCTCCATTCCACCGTCCTTCCTATCTCCATTCCTCCATCCTTCCTAAATCCATTCCTCCATCCTTCCTAACTCCATTCCTCCATCCTTTCCCTGTCGTTACTCTCTCATTTTCACTCATCTTTCCTTCCTTCTTTCTCCCATCCTTCATCCTCTTTTCCCCCCCTTCCTTCCTTTTTATATATACCTATTTATTTTTCCTATATATCTCTCCTCTCGTTGCCTCTCCCTACCCATTCACACTTCCTATATTTCCCCTCTTTCCTTCCCCTTCACTTTCCTTTCCTATCTCTTTCCTCCCTTCCAATTCACATACACAAAACTCCCATCCATTTTATTTCTCATCTGTCCATCCTTCCCCTTCATCCACACACACACACACACACACACACACACACACACACACACACACACACACACACACACACACACACACACACACACATCCACACACACACATCCACACATCCACACACACACACACTTTCAATCTCTCTCTCTCTATATTTCCCTAACCTACTCCTCCTCAACCTTACCCATACACCATCCCCCCTTTTCCCATTCCTTCCTTCCCTCTTTCCTCCTGCCACACACACATACACACTTTCTCTCTCTCTCTCTGTGTATCTATTTTTTTCTGCATGTTGTGTTTGCATATAATTTATCAACCTTGTACTCCATCTGTGTTTGTAAATAATAACAACTTGTAAATAATAACAACTTGTAAATAATAACAACTTGTAAATAATAACAACTTGTAAATAATAACAACTTGTAAATAATAACAACTTGTAAATAATAACAACTTGTAAATAATAACAACTTGTAAATAATAACAACTTGTAAATAATAACAACTTGTAAATAATAACAACTTGTAAATAATAACAACTTGTAAATAATAACAACTTGTAAATAATAACAACTTGTAAATAATAACAACTTGTAAATAATAACAACTTGTAAATAATAACAACTTGTAAATAATAACAACTTGTAAATAATACCAACTTGTAAATAATACCAACTTGTAAATAATACCAACTTGTAAATAATACCAACTTGTAATTAATACCAACTTGTAATTAATACCAACTTGTAATTAATACCAACTTGTAATTAATACCAACTTGTAATTAATACCAACTTGTAAATAATACCAACTTGTAAATAACAACAACTTGTAAATAACAACAACTTGTAAATAACAACAACTTGTAAATAATAACAACTTGTAAATAACAACAACTTGTAAATAATAACAACTTGTAAATAATAACAACTTGTAAATAAATAACAACTTGTAAATAAATAACAACTTGTAAATAATAACAACTTGTATATATTTATCAACCTTGAATTCCCTCGTGTTAACTCGGGAAAATTAAAGTCTTCTCAAAATAGTTTGGGAATGAATAATTATGTATCTGTTGGGAGTGTTAACGTTAATGATATATAATGAATTACAATGACAATATGAATACTTAATGAAGGTGGAAAGCAAATCTGGATGTAGGTTCATTTTGTTTATTATTATTATTATTATCATCATCATTATTATTATTTCAAGGCATTTATAATTTTTTTTTTAATTTACTTGATGTAACCCCAAATATTAAAACACACACACACACAGACAGACACACAGACAGAGAGACAGACAGACAGACAGACAGACAGACACAGAGACACACACACACACAGACACACACACACACACACACAAACAAACACACAAACAAACACACACACACACACATCCTATAATGAACTTGTTATCCTTATCCTTATCAAAATAGTACAGCCAATCCCAGTCAGATGTGTTTGTGTGTCAGTGGATCTATCTATCTATCTATCTATCTATCTATCTATCTATCTATCTATCTATCTTGGTATGGTGGTAATTACTCGGGGCTATTTTCATTTATTTATTTATTTATTTATTTACTCAATTATTTATAAAGTGAGTGAATGTCAACCGGTTCCTTGCAGCTATATAATCGGACTTTATGATGAGCCGAATCTTTCTCTCTCTCTTTCTCTCTCTCTCTCTCTCTCTCTCTCTCTCTCTCTCTCTCTCTCTCTCTCTCTCTCTCTCTCTCTCTGTCTCTCTCTCTTTCTCTCTCCCGCTCTCTCTCTCTCTCTCTCTGTTTCTGTTTCTGTTTCTCTCTCTCTCTCCCGCTCTCTCTCTGTTTCTCTGTTTCTCTCTCTCTCTCTCTCTCTCTCTCTCTCTCTCTCTCTCTCTCTCTCTCTCTCTCTCTCTCTCAGGAAAAAAAAAAATCTCTGTGTTGACAAAGTGTGTAGCATAAGGGTATATTTTGGGGGCTACCGAGTCCTCCAAAGCATCCCAGGAAACAGAATTATCACAGTATGGACAAACAATTAAAGGAGAAATTTTTTGTGTTGGTAAATCTGGAGCAACTGAATCCTCCAAACTATTCCAAGCAACAGAACACCATTATTATATTTGTTCATTTGGTCCTGTTTTCTCGGCATACTTTGGAGGAATCAAGACCCTCCAATGTAACAAAAGTGTGGGCTAATGAATCCTCCAAACGATTCCTCCAAACGAGTAGGTAACCTGTTTTGTAGCACAGTTTGGAGCAATTAGTAAGTCCTCCAATTCACTGACAAGAGGGATAATTCCTGGTGATGCATAACGCAACAACAATAATATCATTACAATATCAACAACAACGAGAATAACATCATTATAATATCAACAACAACAACAACAGCAGCAACAACAACAACAAGAATAACATTATTATATCAACCAGAACAATAACAACAACAACAACAGGAGCAGCAGCAACAACGACAACAAGAATAACATCATTATAATATCAACCATAACAACAATAACAACAGCAGCAGCAACAACAACGACAACAGAGAATCTATTTACATTTGTAATATTGTGGCCATGATTTGCATTTGGTGTGTGTGTGTGTACAGTGTGTCAACTCCCACGCTGCAAAGTGCAAGTTTGACACCCACTCACTCACTTATTCACTTGTTGACACTTGCAACACACAACAATAAACACACTATCTACTAGCAACACAGAACTAAACACACACTATCCACTTACAGACAGCAACACAGTATTAAACACACACTATCCACTTACACACAGCAACACAATATTAAACACACACTATCCACTTACACACAGCAACACAGTACTAAACACACACTATCCACTTACAATACAACACTTCAAGCACAGCTCACTTTTAACACAACTTATTGTATCAACTTGCAAGACAACAACAACACACACAACACATACAAAACAATAACATACACACCTTGATAAGAGTTGGCTTGGAAGTCTTCAAGGGATGACTAAGATGTTTATTAAAGGTGAATTGAAGATATTGATTCTTCAAAACGGTTTCAATCAGTCCTCTGAAAGAATGAAAACAAATAACATCAAGTTTGGGAGATAACCTTAATCACATGTTTTTGTATTTCCTTTTTTTTTTGTATGTGTGTGTGTGTGTGTGTGTGTGTGTGTGTGTGTGTGTGTGTGTGTGTGTGTGTGTGTGTGTGTGTGTGTGTGTGTGTGTGTGTGTGTGTGTGTGTGAACAAAGCCTGAAGAGGGTATCCCACCAGTAACTTTTATCTCAGCTCCTTGTACAAATAAGGCTTCCATCTTTCCTCTTTCATCTCGTTGTCAGAAGTTTGTGGGACCATCAG
>JAWZYT010006597.1:0-5000 GCA_034508575.1 Petrolisthes manimaculis
GGTTTGGGATACCTGGCTTCCCCAAGCCTGGGATACATATCTCACTTGCTTTGATATCTGTACCAACCATCGCATTGTTACCTCACCTGAAAATGAAAATAACAAGTTAACATTCAAACCAAACTGTTACTCTCAAATATACAAAATGGTCCTCTATCCATCCCTTCCCATCCTCTATCCATCCCTTCCCATCCTTTATCCATCTCTCTCTCTCTCTCTCTATCTCACTCTCTCTCTCTCTATCTCCTTCTCTTTCTCTCTATCTCCTTCTCTTTCTCTCTATCTCACTCTCTCTCTCTCTATCTCCTTCTCTTTCTCTCTATCTCCTTCTCTTTCTCTCTATCTCCTTCTCTTTCTCTCTATCTCCTTCTCTTTCTCTCTATCTCCATCACTCTCTCTCTATCTCCTTCTCTTTCTATCTCCTTCTCTTTCTCTCTATCTCACTCTCTCTCTCTCTAAAGGGGGGAGAAGGTGGGAGAGGTGAGAAGGTGAAAAGGGAAATGGTGAGTCACAGCACTTAGTATTTGGACTGAATATCCCTTATACCCTGATCATCAAGGACTAATAAGTCATGAGTGTCACCACTGTACTTTGCACAACACTTTAAGAAGGTAACACACATTTGGTACAATAGTGTGTCCAAAGTACAGTCTGCCAGGAAATAGATAAGCACTGATAATGGTATCCTGTTGCCTGGAATAGTTTGGAGGAATCATTTATACTCTAGAATCTAGATTTACCAACATCACTATATATATTATTACCCTCCTTAAGGACCCTGTTATCATGTATGATGAGACTTGGAGGCTTCTGATTCCTCCTGACTATGCCACAAAATAATCTCCTTCAATGCAGGTGGTGTTTCGTCACTTCCGTGGCAATGTTTGAAGGAATCAGAAGCCTCCACTTTTCATTTTTAAGAGTGGCACTGTTGTTTGTGTGGCACTGTTGTTTGTCCATTATCAGCAGTTCAGTATTTGATAACAGTGTTTACTATGACTTACAGGATTAATAACTAATAAATTTAATAATGTCTACCTTATTATGGTATTATTATAGAAGTACTCCAGTGTTACCACATCCGGCTAGGTCCCGTGTATTTGCCCCAGTCACTTTATGATAGTTAACCATGGCTATATCCAGGTAGTTTTCCCAGGTTAGATCCCGGTAGTCTGCAGTGGTCTAGGTTAGGCTAGGTCAGACTAATTTTAAAATGCCCCATTTGGAAATGGGTCATTTGTTGAGGAAATGCCATGGAAGAAAATAGTCTTAGAATGGTCTAAATAAGTGGGTAATGTTGGTAGATAAACTGTATGCAATAACGGCAGGAAGGGGTGATATCTCCCAAAACATTAATTTGCGACAGTCGTTCCCATGCATGCAACCCTTCCCATGCATGGGATTCCCTTCACGTTCGGTATTCTTATTGGACTCTATAGATGGGATGGGAGTAAGCTTTGAGGAGCAGGTGTTGGTACGCCGGAGTAGGCGGAGCTTACACTAGGTAAACAAACCCGGGCCGATATTCCACGTTTTCTACGGATCACGCATCTTATTTTTATAAAATGCAATAAATAGTTGAACATATGCAATGTTATAAATTATGTTTATTATGATTATTATTAAAAATTACCACAGACACAAAGTTGAGAGATTGCAGGCATTCTACTGCATGTAATATTATTTATATTAGTATTATATTATTTTAATTTATACAGAATATATATTTGTTTATATAAACACATAATTTATATGGTATTTTTGATAGTTAGTGATTTTGTCTCTTGTTTAAAGCCTTGGTATTTTTACAGTAAACCTGGGTTCAGTAAAACGTATATATTAGTATGTTTTACCACTAATTAGGACCATTCTAAGACTATTTTCTTCAATGGTGTTTCTCTCGGAAATGCCCCGTTTTCGAGATATGCCCAGTTTTCATACCCCATACAAACTTGGGGGAGAGCCTGGGAATACGTGGTTTTGGGTGGGGGAAAATACTATCAGTGTTGCAAATGTTGTAATATTCACTCCACTTGTGGCTGTATTGGCTATATTTTGTTTTGAGAATACTGTGTTTGAGCGTCCTGTATCCATATACGTTCCTGGATATTTACCCGGTAACTACTTCTATTTGTTATACCGGATTTATGCCCAGGTTAGGTCCGGTAGTTAGCCCAGGTTAGGTCCCGGTAGTCTGTCGTGGTCTAGGTTAGGTCAGGTTAGGTAATACTAATTCCCAAAATAACCATTTGATTTGAATATCTAGCCCAACCCAAGCCAACACGTGTTGTAACGCTGCTGTTTGGGCTATAATTGTATTTTATTGTATCGGTCTCGAAAACTTTATTTCGCTTTTATTTCCTGTTTCAAGTGTTTATTTAAGACAATTACATATTATAAAGGCAACGCCATAGTGTACAGCATGTTTTCTCCCACCCAAAACCCCGTATTCCCAGGCTCTCCCCCAAGTTTGTATGGGGTATGAAAACTGGGCATATCTCGAAAACGGGGCATTTCGAGAGAAACACCATTGAAGAAAATAGTCTTAGAATGGTCCTAATTAGTGGTAAAACATACTAATATATACGTTTTACTGAACCCAGGTTTACTGTAAATTTACCAAAGCCTTTTCTAATATATTAGTATTTATATATGTATTATTATCTATAATAATATATTATAATTTATGGGTAATTCTGCATAAGAGGTCCACCCTGATTGTTCCTACATTTTATAAATTTGTATGCATATTTTTACTTGTTCTATTGATTGTTGCCCAGAATATTTAGAGATAACATTTTTTTACCCTTACTTGACCTAACCTAAGCTAACCAGGACCAAATTTTTTGGCTAAGCACAATAGACTTATTATATTGTGCTATGCCGGCTGGTAATTTCCTATACATTTGGCTAGTTTCACAGCCACTTGGGTAAGGTCAGTTATTACAGCCAAGACCATGTATACAATTCTTGTCACTTATTAGAGTAGCTTACTTCTTCCTTCATCACTTACCATTCCTACTAATAAAGCTATAAAATTGCAAACCTACCCTACCCTACCCTACCCTACCCTACCCTACCTACCCTACCCAACCCTCTAACATTAACTTAGATCATCACATTCGTATAGATAATAGATTGGTATTTTCCTATACATTTGACTAGCAACTTATGAGGTATAGATAATAGATTGGTATTTTCCTATACATTTGACTAGCAACTTATGAGGTATAGATAATAGATTGGTATTTTCCTATACATTGGACTAGATCAAACTGTTCACAGCCACTTGGTAAGGTCAGTTATTACAACCAAGACCATGTATACAATTCCTGTTACTTGAAAAGATGAATTCACTCATATAACCAACAAACACAATACAAGGCTAGCTCAAAAATAGTTTCACTTACCTAAAATTGATGGTAAATGTTTGATATGGAGCAGTACCTAACGTTGAAGATTGGAGTGGAGTGTTGTTTTGGTGGTGGTTGACAATCCCATTGGGTACAGAAATATTCTTCTAAAAAATAATGCTATGCATATTTTTATATAACTACAGTATATATTGCAGTTACAAATATACCATAAAGAGTTTTATTACTTTATTAAAGATATCATTAACAAGAAAATGATGATAATATTAAAAAAATGTTTGATGGGATCAGCGAAGGGAAGGCCAACTCGAACCATCGAAATTCCAATAATATTGGCTCTGATGGGAGTCCTTTCCGGTATGGGAAGGGACTGATTTCACTTAAGAATTTGGCGATGTCACCAAGGGAGTCCCTTTAGCCATGGGATTCACTAAGAATACGGGCGACACTGTTATAGTCTATTCTTTTTTAAACCATCCCATCAATTATTCCATTAGCATCAAAATTCCCAAATCTTGTGGCTGACACCATTGGTTATGAGTGGCGTTTGCTTCGAAACGCAGAATTGAATGTGAAGAGCGACACCAGTATTTGGAAATTTTGGAAATAAGTAAAATATTTGAAGAAATGTGATGGCACACCATTGTTTCCATTGGTAGAAAATGTCATCATGAAACTGTTATGTTTACTACATTCAAGTGTCACAGTATAGAGCGAGTCTTCTCTCAAATAAATCTATTAACGCTAAAATAAAGGGTTGACATTTGTGAAGGCTATATGCTTGTTCCTGGTGGACTGATGAGTAACTGTAATAAAGGTCAAAATCAGAGTGTAACTAGCACAATGTGAACCTAAAGTACACTCGTGATACATAATACCTGAACACAGACGAACACCACACACACACACACACACACACACACACATATATGTACCCTGCATTCCAACTCAGCCTCTATAGGTGTACTGGGTAGGCCTACATGGGGAATGAGCAATAGCAGGGGATTCGAAGCTTTCTGTTCCCACACTCTGGTCTGAAATTATGTATCACGAGTGTACAGTCTAGTTCACACACTGTATCATACTCAGTCTCAAAAGAAACAAAGTGAAATGAAGTGTTTTAACTGTGGTAAGCTATATATATATATAGGCCATAAAACATATCGGTGTGGTGAAGCAAGGAAAACTTTTAAACAAGGAAATGGCTGTCAAGAGTTGACAATATTACGGTAAGTGTAAGGAGTCTATGTACAGTTGCCAAAAAAGGAATTGCGACAAATCTTGATAGAACTTTAACCCTAGTAATATCCACATTTATTTGTAGGGACTATAAGCATGTATAACAGAAGGAAATATACATATCCTTCTGTAATACATACTTATAATCCCTACAAACAAT
The DNA here is from genome assembly GCA_034508575.1 of Petrolisthes manimaculis. Lineage (NCBI taxonomy): Eukaryota > Metazoa > Arthropoda > Malacostraca > Decapoda > Porcellanidae > Petrolisthes > Petrolisthes manimaculis. Next base: position 4,774 of record JAWZYT010006597.1, read on the forward strand.
TATGGACATTAATATATTCAATGTTGTATCAATAGTTGTCGCAGTACCTTTTTGGCAACTGTACAACTATGGCTGATAGTGCTTGACCAGGGTACAAGGAGTGTTGGAGAGCAACTGAACTGAGTTCGAAAATGTGAGTCTAATAAACCTCTCTCAACGTTGTGAATGGTTTGTAAAATTCACTTGATCGAACTCTGTTCAGTTACTCTCCAACACTCCTTGTACCT
>JAWZYT010006597.1:10000-12500 GCA_034508575.1 Petrolisthes manimaculis
ATTCCTCAAACTCGGTTGACTTAGGTTTAAATAACGACATTAAAACATTACTTAATCGTTATTTTTTTGTGATGGGAAACGTGCCTAGAAATATATTTACTTTATCAAATTATAATTATTGGCGTACGAGTAATATTGAGTGAGTAATTTAAATAAATGTTTGAACGAAGTCATTATCTACACTTTCGAATGAAACAACCTCATTATAACTTTTCATTACCAGATCAAAATCAGAATTGGTTATGATATGATGTGGTTAGGATGTGGTTAGGATGTTGAATATCTCGATAAATAACGAGTTAAATGCAGTTTTTAGTGTCTGGAAAATTGTAGTTTAGTAAATAATCGTTCATTTAAGACTATACCAGTGAATTAACATCGTAATTTTTATATTAAAGGGAAAAAACTTATGTTACTTTATAGGGTTCATTTGCCAAGGCGATCTGGCAATGTTGCAGCAGGTCCGTTATTGCCATTCTACTTACGTAATGGCTACCTGTGGTCTTAACCCTTTGACAAGGCGTTCATTACGACCTCGTTATTCAATAATTACACCCTTAGGTAAGTTCATTATAGTTTTCATGGGTAGATAATAGATTAATCTGGCCACGTGACCCACCGTGGCCACTGATAGATAACAAATAGACGAGAAAATAGATAGATAAACAAGGCCATTTTGGACCAACTTTAAATATGGCGTCTGTGTGTTTTAACCCTTCTCCTACCTTCATTAAATATCGTAATAATTTAAATATTAGAAGCTCAGGTAAGTCGATACAGCTATGAGGTATTGTTTATATCAAGGTCTATATATATATATCTATCGCTATATCACCCTTTGGGAACCAAGCAAATAATAATATAGCAGAAAATAGATAGATAAGCTTTTTTTTTTTTTTCTCGTCCGTGTGAAATTTTAGGATTAATCTCGTAAGAATTTATATTATTATTATTTAAGTAGAAGCTCAGGTAAGCCTATATTGTTCTGAGATTATAGTTTATTTATATATCTATCGTTATATTACATTGTGGGTAGTGTGGGAATAATAATATAGCAGGAAATAAATAGATACATTTTTTTTTTTTTTGGTCCCGTTTGAAATTATGGTAATTTATCGTAATAATTTCAATATTTATTTTTTAATTAGCTCATTTAAGTCTATATTATTCTGAGATTATAGTTTATTTATATATATATCGTTATATCACATTGTGGGTAGTGTGGGAATAATAATATAGGCGATAAAATCGATATATATAAAAAAAAAAATTGTCGTCAGCTGATTTAAATTACATGGAAACGGCATGACGACTCAGCGTTGCCAGATGTGCGATAATTATAGCAAAATACGATAATTTAGCCCTCGGTGTGATATACGATAGCGTGCATGAAATAAATCAGATAATGCGATAATTATAGAAAATGTGTGATGATTATATCGGCAAAAAATAGGATAATGTTTAATAAATTGGTTATTAGGGTGATAAGGATCTGGTGATATATACATGGAAAAAAAAAAAAAAAAAAAAAAAAAAATGGAGGAACGATAAAATGATCATTCAATTCGTAAGTATTATTGTACCTACTCAAGTTTATTGGTATATATTTATTATATAATGTACTCTCTGGGTAGGCCTATACTATAGTATTATAATAAATGGTATGTTACCGCCGTACTGTTTACAGTATATTAATTATTAAGTGTTTTCTGTTCTGAAAAAAATAGATTACAAAATTATAATATAAGGTATGTACATTATAATTAACGTTTTTTTAATAACTTCTATACTGTATAATGTTAATTAATCTCTCAACACAGATACGTATATTATCATTTCTCACAAAATTATAGATTTGTGTAAAAAAATTGAGGTAGAAATATGATAACTTTTAATCTCCAGGTACGATAATATGAGTTTGTAAATCTGGCAACAATGCTGATGACGTCACGAGGCTCACTGGCTGAGTTACAGTGTTGCCAGGTGCAGGGAAATGACTGTTTTAGGAAATTTAGAAGTCCACACAGGGAAATACCGAAATAATTTACAGTTCGTTCAAGAGTAAACAGGGAAATTTTTACAAGATCTAATAATACCTAAAAAAAAACCATCAATGTTCACAGGGAATAATAATTGAGGTAAAAAGGGAAATTCTGATATTAAATATATAAGGGTAATGTTGCCAAGCAGACATGGCAACACTGTCACCTATCAACTCACCTCAACTGTAATGGCGGCTGATATCCGAGATTACCGTAATTCATCGACATTTATTTGTGTTTTTTGGTAATTATATCGATTTATTTAACATATTGGTGTACCTAGAGTGACGGGGGATATTCTACTATATATCATAGGTATGTTAAGAGAGAGAGAGAGTGTGAGAGAGAGGAAGAGAGAGTGAGTGTGAGAGAGAGTGTGAGAGAGGAAGACAGATAGTGATTATTATTATTATTTTTTTTTTATTTAATTAATTTATACAGATAGTGAGAGTGAGAGA
>JAWZYT010006597.1:17500-22500 GCA_034508575.1 Petrolisthes manimaculis
CATACACACACACACACACACATGCATTCTCTCACTCACACACACACATGCATTCTGTCACTCTTTTACACACACACACACACATACATTCTCTCACAACACACCTACACCCAATTCAACACCTTTAAAAATACCAGACGTTATGAGGTGGAATCGAACCCTGGTCCCTCACATCCACAGTCCAACACTCTATCCACTCAGCCACCACCGCCAACAACTAGATAGAGATAATTGTTGTATTTATATACCTGTTTTATGAAACTTTTTAAAATAATACGTGTTTGTATATATGTATGTGTATTTATCTATCTGTTTTATGTTTGTATATATGTATTTATCTATCTGTTTTTATGATTTTTTAAAAAATAATACAAGTTCACATAGACAATTGATGTATTTATCTATCTGTTTATATGTATTTATCTATCTGTTTATATGTATTTATCTATCTGTTATATGAAACTTTAAAAAAAAACACGAGTGTTTGTATATGTATTTATCTATCTGTTTTATGAAACTATTTAATATAATACCAATGTTTGTATATATGTATATGTATTTATCTATCTGATATATGAAACTATTTAATATAATACGATTGTTTGTATATATGTATTTATCTGTTTTATGAAACTAATATAATTTGAATGTTTGTATATATGTTTTTCAATATAATCATGTAGAGAAATAATATTATATAGTATTAATTTTGTTTTTATTTATATAATAGATAGATATATCTATGTATCTGTAATTGTTATTTGTCTATGTATATATATATATATATGAAATATAATTAATGTTATATACTGTATATGATATAATTATGTACAGAAATTATATATATACTATTGATTTAGTTATATCAATAGTTTATCTATGTATCTGAAAATATTTGTCTATATATATATGCTATAATGAACGTATGTAATATAATGTTATTATAATAGATATATGAATGATTATAATATGTAGCAAAATTATTTATTTAAGTATTTGAAATTATTATTTGTCTATATATCTATCTAATATAATATATATATTTAATTTAATTATATATATAGTATTAATTATCTAGTATGTAAATATGCATCTTAAATTGTTATTTGAATTAAATTCTGTATATCTATCTTAGACCGTTTGTATAATAATTATATGATATTGTATAACATTCTTGGCTTATTATTTCATATATTGACATGAAAAAAAAAAAAAAAAAAAAAAAATTATATATATATATATTCTGTGTATCTCAAATATTTATCTGTATTAATTATTCCATCTATGATTTTGTTTGTACCTCAAAAATCTATCTCCATTACTTATAATTTTCTCGTACATTTATATTTCCAATAGTTTATTTATTTTCAGTTTTTATATGTAGTATAAATTTCAAATTTGTTAATTGTACACCTTGATAATATGTATCATTAAATATATCAAACTCTTTATTCATTAAATATAAATATTATTATTATTACTATTATTATTATTACTATTATTATTACTATTATTATTATAATTAATATTATTATTATTATTAATATAATTATTATTATTAATATTATAAAATATTCATTAAATATGTATCTTTGAATAATGTGTTTCTCTATACATTTTATTTAGGTGTTTATCAAGTAAAACAACAAACAAACAACTTGTTAAACCAAATATATACAATTAACATACAATTATTACGTATATTCCAGTTAAAACAAATACACCTAACAACTTTATTTATTTATTACAAATTATTTATTAAAAATTTCAAAGACTTTCCAGAAAACTGCCAACATCAATTTATAAACAAAAAAAATGAATAAATCTTTATTTTGAAATTCTTATTCAACAAATCCACCAAAATAAATTTAATAAAAAAAAAAAAAAAAATTATAATAAAATAAAACTTTGAAAATTTAGAAATTCATATTCAAACTAAACCAAAAATTATGTGAATTTAAGAGGGTGTGGGGGGGGGGAATAGGGGACAGGCTTGAGGGGGGGGGGTTGGGGGACAAGCTTGGGGGGGGGGTTGGGGGACAGGCTTGGGGGGGACTGGGGGTGCGGGAATAGGGGACAGGCTTGGGAGGGGGGGGGAATAGGGCACAGGCTTGGGGGGGGGGACAGGCTTGGGGGGTGCGGGAATAGGGGACAGGCTTGGGGGGATTAGAGGAGGTGTGGGAATAGGGGGGACAGGCTTTCTACCCACCCCAAGCCTGTCCCCTTATTCCCCCCCCCCCCCAGAAGCCTGTCCCCCTATTCCCACACCCTCTTAAATTCACATAATTTTTGGTTTAGTTTGAATATGAATTTCTAAATTTTCAAAGTTTTATTTTATTATAATTTTTTTTTTTTTTTTTTTTTTTTTTTTTTTGTGATCACTCCACTTCCTGTATCTTGTTGTTATTTTGTTCTTCTCTGTTCTCCACACACCTGAAATAACATAACGGTACAATAATTATTAGTAATTATTAGTAATTATTAGTAATTATTTGTAATTATTAGTAATTATTTGTAATTATAGTCTTACAATCAAATCTTTTCAGGAATAATACACACACACACACACACAGGAATAATACATACACACACACACACACACACAAACACACAAGGAATAATACACACACACACAGGAATAATACACACACACAAACACACGAGGAATAATACACACACACAAACACACGAGGAATAATACACACACACACACACAGGAATAATACATACACACACACACACACACGAGGAATAATACACACACACACACACAGGAATAATACATACACACACACAAACACACAAGGAATAATACACACACACGAGGAATAATACATACATACAGTTAAACCCCGTTATTTCGGATTTCGGTTATTTCGGACACAATCCGCTGGAGATTTTTTTTTGTCTGGATTTTGGTTTCTCTATTTTTTCCTATTATATTATTTACATTATACAGTAGGTATATTATTTACACATCATTACATACCTATTTATGTATATATACAGTTGACTCTCGAATAAATCCGAGGAGTTCTTATACAAAATGAGTGAAATCATAATGAACTTGTCAGGAAATGATATCACTCATCTGTGAAGCGTGTGTGTGTGTGTGTTGCCACCACTTTTCCCGCGCTCTTTCCCCCCCCTATCCTCGGTCTCGATTCACCCTATAGCTCAAGGTCAAGGGAATATAGGCCTAACCTGCCCTGTCAACTATCTCGTTTTTAGTAATAACGAGTTAACCACTAGCTTCAACAGTCATGCCAGGTGGTGCATTTACAAAACAGAAGGCCATATCCTTCCATAGAAAGAAGGAAGATGTTTCTCGAATAGATAAAGGAGAAGGAAACACCAGAGTACAGTATGGCTAATAAAATGTAAACAATGGATATCCCGTTATTTTCCCCCTTCCCCCTACCACCTAGACCACTACCACCTAGACCACTACCACCTAGACCACTACCACGCATGCGTGATTTGTTATCTTTACAAGCACGGGTTGGAGACTTGGAGTGGTTGTGTATCACTACATCATTCTTGTTTTTATTAAACAGTATTAAATAGCTACTCTGATACGTCCCACTATACGATCATGGCAAGAAATAAACTCATCTCTTCACCACACAAGGTAAATAACATTTAGGTATATTATTTACACATCACTACATACCTATTTATGTAGATATATCTGTATTTTGTGTTAATTTTTGTACAAACACGTTTTTTTTTTTTTTTTTTCGTACCCCTCGTAAAAATTCGTCGCAATTACGGTCAAACCGCAAATACGGACACCCTCTCCCCCCTATTAGTCCGAAATAACGAGGTTCAACTGTACATACAAGTACACACACACACACACATACAGTACATACAAGTACAAACACACACACACACATACAGTACAGGGAAAAAAAGAAAGAAAATAAATTGGACACTCAATCAAAATATGAAAAAATGAAAAATTTCACCCAAATTTCATGGTTAGGTTAATAATATGTTAATGATATTATTGTTTTAAGTAGTGTGTGTGTATGTGTGTGTGTGTGTTATTGTTTTAAGTAGTGTGTGTGTGTGTGTGTTATTGATTTAAGTAGTGTGTGTGTGTGTGTGTGTGTTATTGTTTTAAGTAGTGTGTGTGTGTGTGTGTTATTGTTTTAAGTAATGTATGTGTGTGTGTGTGTGTTATTGTTTTAAGTAGTGTGTGTGTGTGTGTGTGTGTTATTGTTTTAAGTAGTGTGTGTGTGTGTGTGTTATTGTTTTAAGTAATGTATGTGTGTGTGTGTGTGTGTTATAGTTTTAAGTAGTGTGTGTGTGTGTGTGTTATTGTTTTAAGTAATGTATGTGTGTGTGTGTGTGTTATTATTTTAAGTAGTGTGTGTGTGTGTGTGTGTGTTATTATTTTAAGTAGTGTGTGTGTGTGTGTGTGTGTTATTATTTTAAGTAGTGTGTGTGTGTGTGTGTGTTATTATTTTAAGTAGTGTGTGTGTGTGTGAGTGTGTGTTATTGTTTTAAGTAGTGTGTGTGTGTGTGTGTTATTGTTTTAAGTAGTGTGTGTGTGTGTTATTGTTTTAAGTAGTGTGTGTGTGTGTGTGTGTGTGTGTTATTGTTTTAAGTAGTGTGTAGCTGCTTGTATTAAATTAAAAGATGGTAGTTAACGTGTGCGTGTGTGTGTGTGTGTGTGTGTGTGTGTGTGTGTGTGTGTGTGTGTGTGTGTTTGTGTGTTTTAAGTAGTGTATAGCTGTAATAAAAAGCCTTAAAAAGTCAAATTAGAATAAGAAAAAAACTAAAATAAAATAAAAAAGGCCTAAAATAATTGAAAAAAAGCATAAATAATGAAAATACTTACTTTATCAATAGAAGTTACGTTTACACACACACACACACACACACACGGTAATAGCTGTGTGTGTGTGTGTGTGTGGAATCTCTCCTGGCCTGCCGTGTCCTGGAATTAAAAAGAAACGGTAAAAAAAACGCACATAATTTGCAAAAAAACA
>JAWZYT010006597.1:35000-46262 GCA_034508575.1 Petrolisthes manimaculis
ATATCCCTGTAGTCTGCCCAGGTTAGGTCCCGGTAGTCTGCCCAGGTTAGGTCCCGGTAATTTATACAGGTTAGGTCATGGTATTTTATACAGGTTATATCCCGGTATTGTATACAGGTTATATCCCTGTAGTCTGCCCAGGTTAGGTCACGGTAGTCTGCCCAGGTTATATCCCTGTAGTCTGCCCAGGTTAGGTCCCTGTAGTCTGCCCAGGTTAGGTCACGGTAGTCTGCCCAGGTTAGGTCCAGGTAGTTAGCCCAGGTTAGGTCCCGGTAATTTATACAGGTTAGGTCCCAGTAGTCTGCCCAGGTTAGGTCCAGGTAGTCTGCCCAGGTTAGGTCCTGGTAGTTTGCCCAGGTTAGGTCCTGGTAGTTTGCCCAGGTTAGGTCCTGGTAGTTTGCCCAGGTTAGGTCCTGGTAGTTTGCCCAGGTTAGGTCACGGTAGTCTGCCCAGGTTAGGTCCCGGTATTTTGCCCAGGTTAGGTCCCGGTATTTTGCCCAGGTTAGGTCCTGGTAGTCTGCCGTGGTCTAGGTTAGGTCAGACTAATTACAAAACAAACACCATAGATGAAAAGTGTTAGTTAGAATGTTACAAAATAGTGAATAATTATATAAAAAATGTACAATATAGTGAATGGAGTACTTCTGTAGTTTTACCAATAATAATAATAATAATAATAATATTAATAATAATAATAATAATAATAATAATAATAACAACAATACTAATAATAACAACAACAATAATAATAATAATAATAATAATAATAATACTAATAATAACAACAACAATAATAACAATAATAATAATAATAATAATAACAATAATAGTAATAATAATAATAATAATACTTACCTTTGATAATCTCGTTAGCACCTGTTGAAATTACAATAGATTAGGTTTGCTTAATAATATTAATAATAATACTAATACATCATTAAGAGAGAGGGAGATAGAGGGAGATAGAGGGAGATAGAAGGAGAGGGAGATAGAGATAGAGAGACACACACACACGAAACTTATAATTATCTATTATTATTATTTTAACACATTTATCAACATTATTTATTGTTTACTGAATACTAAAGGTATTATTTATTATTTACTGAATGCTAAAGGTACTATAAATAATGTATAACTTACCAAAATGACGTAATAAGTTGGTTAATAAACAAATCATTTTCTTTCCCTCCATTTCTCAGTATAGCAGTGTTGCCAGATCAGATGCATACAGTGTTACCAGATCAGGGAGAGAGAGAGAGACACACACACACACGAAACTTATTATTACCTAATATTATTATTTTAACACATTTAACAACATTATTTATTGTTTACTATAAATAAATGTACTATAAATAATGTATAACTTACCAAAATGACGTAATAAATTGGTTAATACACAAAGTATTTAGTTCCCTCCATTTTTTCAATAGCAGAGTTGCCAGATCAGATGCATACAATGTTACCAGATCAGGATATCCTCTCTTCTCCCTATTTCCTTCGTTTATCAATTATATCTCTATAATAACGAGTTTTTGACCTGTTTTCACCTGTAAATTGGATTATAAAACATAAACTACAAACAATAGAGGTGAATAATTAAGAAATATAAGCATTAACTCCCTAAAAAGCTGTTAGGCTCAGCCATTACATATCCAACCCCTATATTGATTTGTTTTGACTAGAATAATGGCTTTTTGACCTGTTTTCACCTGTCATTTGGATTCTACATCATAAAATACACCTACTCTATATCATTGGAGCATCACCAATGGGTTTAATTAAGAAATATGAGCAATAAACTAATTTGTGTGGTATATAAATATAACATCTGATTCCCTATTTTAGTGGGAGCTGGTGGCCTAGTGGTTATGGTGCTGGAAAGTGAATTGATAGGCCACTGGGTCGTAGGTTCGAGGCTCCCCTGAAACCAAGTATAAAAAGTAAAAAGATTTTAAATAGGTTAGGTTAGGTTAGGTTAGGTTAGGTTAGGTTAGGTTAGGTTAGGTTAGGTTAGGTTAGGTTAGGTTAGGTTAGGTTAGGTTAGGTTAGGTTAGGTTAGGTTAGGTTAGGTTAGGTTAGGTTAGGTTAGGTTAGGTTAGGTTAGGTTAGGTTAGGTTAGGTTAGGTTAGGTTAGGTTAGGTTAGGTTAGGTTAGGTTAGGTTAGGTTAGGTTAGGTTAGGTTAGGTTAGGTTAGGTTAGGTTAGGTTAGGTTAGGTTAGGTTAGGTTAGGTTAGGTTAGGTTAGGTTAGGTTAGGTTAGGTTAGGTTAGGTTAGGTTAGGTTAGGTTAGGTTAGGTTAGGTTAGGTTAGGTTAGGTTAGGTTAGGTTAGGTTAGGTTAGGTTAGGTTAGGTTAGGTTAGGTTAGGTTAGGTTAGGTTAGGTTAGGTTAGGTTAGGTTAGGTTAGGTTAGGTTAGGTTAGGTTAGGTTAGGTTAGGTTAGGTTAGGTTAGGTTAGGTTAGGTTAGGTTAGGTTAGGTTAGGTTAGGTTAGGTTAGGTTAGGTTAGGTTAGGTTAGGTTAGGTTAGGTTAGGTTAGGTTAGGTTAGGTTAGGTTAGGTTAGGTTAGGTTAGGTTAGGTTAGGTTAGGTTAGGTTAGGTTAGGTTAGGTTAGGTTAGGTTAGGTTAGGTTAGGTTAGGTTAGGTTAGGTTAGGTTAGGTTAGGTTAGGTTAGGTTAGGTTAGGTTAGGTTAGGTTAGGTTAGGTTAGGTTAGGTTAGGTTAGGTTAGGTTAGGTTAGGTTAGGTTAGGTTAGGTTAGGTTAGGTTAGGTTAGGTTAGGTTAGGTTAGGTTAGGTTAGGTTAGGTTAGGTTAGGTTAGGTTAGGTTAGGTTAGGTTAGGTTAGGTTAGGTTAGGTTAGGTTAGGTTAGGTTAGGTTAGGTTAGGTTAGGTTAGGTTAGGTTAGGTTAGGTTAGGTTAGGTTAGGTTAGGTTAGGTTAGGTTAGGTTAGGTTAGGTTAGGTTAGGTTAGGTTAGGTTAGGTTAGGTTAGGTTAGGTTAGGTTAGGTTAGGTTAGGTTAGGTTAGGTTAGGTTAGGTTAGGTTAGGTTAGGTTAGGTTAGGTTAGGTTAGGTTAGGTTAGGTTAGGTTAGGTTAGGTTAGGTTAGGTTAGGTTAGGTTAGGTTAGGTTAGGTTAGGTTAGGTTAGGTTAGGTTAGGTTAGGTTAGGTTAGGTTAGGTTAGGTTAGGTTAGGTTAGGTTAGGTTAGGTTAGGTTAGGTTAGGTTAGGTTAGGTTAGGTTAGGTTAGGTTAGGTTAGGTTAGGTTAGGTTAGGTTAGGTTAGGTTAGGTTAGGTTAGGTTAGGTTAGGTTAGGTTAGGTTAGGTTAGGTTAGGTTAGGTTAGGTTAGGTTAGGTTAGGTTAGGTTAGGTTAGGTTAGGTTAGGTTAGGTTAGGTTAGGTTAGGTTAGGTTAGGTTAGGTTAGGTTAGGTTAGGTTAGGTTAGGTTAGGTTAGGTTAGGTTAGGTTAGGTTAGGTTAGGTTAGGTTAGGTTAGGTTAGGTTAGGTTAGGTTAGGTTAGGTTAGGTTAGGTTAGGTTAGGTTAGGTTAGGTTAGGTTAGGTTAGGTTAGGTTAGGTTAGGTTAGGTTAGGTTAGGTTAGGTTAGGTTAGGTTAGGTTAGGTTAGGTTAGGTTAGGTTAGGTTAGGTTAGGTTAGGTTAGGTTAGGTTAGGTTAGGTTAGGTTAGGTTAGGTTAGGTTAGGTTAGGTTAGGTTAGGTTAGGTTAGGTTAGGTTAGGTTAGGTTAGGTTAGGTTAGGTTAGGTTAGGTTAGGTTAGGTTAGGTTAGGTTAGGTTAGGTTAGGTTAGGTTAGGTTAGGTTAGGTTAGGTTAGGTTAGGTTAGGTTAGGTTAGGTTAGGTTAGGTTAGGTTAGGTTAGGTTAGGTTAGGTTAGGTTAGGTTAGGTTAGGTTAGGTTAGGTTAGGTTAGGTTAGGTTAGGTTAGGTTAGGTTAGGTTAGGTTAGGTTAGGTTAGGTTAGGTTAGGTTAGGTTAGGTTAGGTTAGGTTAGGTTAGGTTAGGTTAGGTTAGGTTAGGTTAGGTTAGGTTAGGTTAGGTTAGGTTAGGTTAGGTTAGGTTAGGTTAGGTTAGGTTAGGTTAGGTTAGGTTAGGTTAGGTTAGGTTAGGTTAGGTTAGGTTAGGTTAGGTTAGGTTAGGTTAGGTTAGGTTAGGTTAGGTTAGGTTAGGTTAGGTTAGGTTAGGTTAGGTTAGGTTAGGTTAGGTTAGGTTAGGTTAGGTTAGGTTAGGTTAGGTTAGGTTAGGTTAGGTTAGGTTAGGTTAGGTTAGGTTAGGTTAGGTTAGGTTAGGTTAGGTTAGGTTAGGTTAGGTTAGGTTAGGTTAGGTTAGGTTAGGTTAGGTTAGGTTAGGTTAGGTTAGGTTAGGTTAGGTTAGGTTAGGTTAGGTTAGGTTAGGTTAGGTTAGGTTAGGTTAGGTTAGGTTAGGTTAGGTTAGGTTAGGTTAGGTTAGGTTAGGTTAGGTTAGGTTAGGTTAGGTTAGGTTAGGTTAGGTTAGGTTAGGTTAGGTTAGGTTAGGTTAGGTTAGGTTAGGTTAGGTTAGGTTAGGTTAGGTTAGGTTAGGTTAGGTTAGGTTAGGTTAGGTTAGGTTAGGTTAGGTTAGGTTAGGTTAGGTTAGGTTAGGTTAGGTTAGGTTAGGTTAGGTTAGGTTAGGTTAGGTTAGGTTAGGTTAGGTTAGGTTAGGTTAGGTTAGGTTAGGTTAGGTTAGGTTAGGTTAGGTTAGGTTAGGTTAGGTTAGGTTAGGTTAGGTTAGGTTAGGTTAGGTTAGGTTAGGTTAGGTTAGGTTAGGTTAGGTTAGGTTAGGTTAGGTTAGGTTAGGTTAGGTTAGGTTAGGTTAGGTTAGGTTAGGTTAGGTTAGGTTAGGTTAGGTTAGGTTAGGTTAGGTTAGGTTAGGTTAGGTTAGGTTAGGTTAGGTTAGGTTAGGTTAGGTTAGGTTAGGTTAGGTTAGGTTAGGTTAGGTTAGGTTAGGTTAGGTTAGGTTAGGTTAGGTTAGGTTAGGTTAGGTTAGGTTAGGTTAGGTTAGGTTAGGTTAGGTTAGGTTAGGTTAGGTTAGGTTAGGTTAGGTTAGGTTAGGTTAGGTTAGGTTAGGTTAGGTTAGGTTAGGTTAGGTTAGGTTAGGTTAGGTTAGGTTAGGTTAGGTTAGGTTAGGTTAGGTTAGGTTAGGTTAGGTTAGGTTAGGTTAGGTTAGGTTAGGTTAGGTTAGGTTAGGTTAGGTTAGGTTAGGTTAGGTTAGGTTAGGTTAGGTTAGGTTAGGTTAGGTTAGGTTAGGTTAGGTTAGGTTAGGTTAGGTTAGGTTAGGTTAGGTTAGGTTAGGTTAGGTTAGGTTAGGTTAGGTTAGGTTAGGTTAGGTTAGGTTAGGTTAGGTTAGGTTAGGTTAGGTTAGGTTAGGTTAGGTTAGGTTAGGTTAGGTTAGGTTAGGTTAGGTTAGGTTAGGTTAGGTTAGGTTAGGTTAGGTTAGGTTAGGTTAGGTTAGGTTAGGTTAGGTTAGGTTAGGTTAGGTTAGGTTAGGTTAGGTTAGGTTAGGTTAGGTTAGGTTAGGTTAGGTTAGGTTAGGTTAGGTTAGGTTAGGTTAGGTTAGGTTAGGTTAGGTTAGGTTAGGTTAGGTTAGGTTAGGTTAGGTTAGGTTAGGTTAGGTTAGGTTAGGTTAGGTTAGGTTAGGTTAGGTTAGGTTAGGTTAGGTTAGGTTAGGTTAGGTTAGGTTAGGTTAGGTTAGGTTAGGTTAGGTTAGGTTAGGTTAGGTTAGGTTAGGTTAGGTTAGGTTAGGTTAGGTTAGGTTAGGTTAGGTTAGGTTAGGTTAGGTTAGGTTAGGTTAGGTTAGGTTAGGTTAGGTTAGGTTAGGTTAGGTTAGGTTAGGTTAGGTTAGGTTAGGTTAGGTTAGGTTAGGTTAGGTTAGGTTAGGTTAGGTTAGGTTAGGTTAGGTTAGGTTAGGTTAGGTTAGGTTAGGTTAGGTTAGGTTAGGTTAGGTTAGGTTAGGTTAGGTTAGGTTAGGTTAGGTTAGGTTAGGTTAGGTTAGGTTAGGTTAGGTTAGGTTAGGTTAGGTTAGGTTAGGTTAGGTTAGGTTAGGTTAGGTTAGGTTAGGTTAGGTTAGGTTAGGTTAGGTTAGGTTAGGTTAGGTTAGGTTAGGTTAGGTTAGGTTAGGTTAGGTTAGGTTAGGTTAGGTTAGGTTAGGTTAGGTTAGGTTAGGTTAGGTTAGGTTAGGTTAGGTTAGGTTAGGTTAGGTTAGGTTAGGTTAGGTTAGGTTAGGTTAGGTTAGGTTAGGTTAGGTTAGGTTAGGTTAGGTTAGGTTAGGTTAGGTTAGGTTAGGTTAGGTTAGGTTAGGTTAGGTTAGGTTAGGTTAGGTTAGGTTAGGTTAGGTTAGGTTAGGTTAGGTTAGGTTAGGTTAGGTTAGGTTAGGTTAGGTTAGGTTAGGTTAGGTTAGGTTAGGTTAGGTTAGGTTAGGTTAGGTTAGGTTAGGTTAGGTTAGGTTAGGTTAGGTTAGGTTAGGTTAGGTTAGGTTAGGTTAGGTTAGGTTAGGTTAGGTTAGGTTAGGTTAGGTTAGGTTAGGTTAGGTTAGGTTAGGTTAGGTTAGGTTAGGTTAGGTTAGGTTAGGTTAGGTTAGGTTAGGTTAGGTTAGGTTAGGTTAGGTTAGGTTAGGTTAGGTTAGGTTAGGTTAGGTTAGGTTAGGTTAGGTTAGGTTAGGTTAGGTTAGGTTAGGTTAGGTTAGGTTAGGTTAGGTTAGGTTAGGTTAGGTTAGGTTAGGTTAGGTTAGGTTAGGTTAGGTTAGGTTAGGTTAGGTTAGGTTAGGTTAGGTTAGGTTAGGTTAGGTTAGGTTAGGTTAGGTTAGGTTAGGTTAGGTTAGGTTAGGTTAGGTTAGGTTAGGTTAGGTTAGGTTAGGTTAGGTTAGGTTAGGTTAGGTTAGGTTAGGTTAGGTTAGGTTAGGTTAGGTTAGGTTAGGTTAGGTTAGGTTAGGTTAGGTTAGGTTAGGTTAGGTTAGGTTAGGTTAGGTTAGGTTAGGTTAGGTTAGGTTAGGTTAGGTTAGGTTAGGTTAGGTTAGGTTAGGTTAGGTTAGGTTAGGTTAGGTTAGGTTAGGTTAGGTTAGGTTAGGTTAGGTTAGGTTAGGTTAGGTTAGGTTAGGTTAGGTTAGGTTAGGTTAGGTTAGGTTAGGTTAGGTTAGGTTAGGTTAGGTTAGGTTAGGTTAGGTTAGGTTAGGTTAGGTTAGGTTAGGTTAGGTTAGGTTAGGTTAGGTTAGGTTAGGTTAGGTTAGGTTAGGTTAGGTTAGGTTAGGTTAGGTTAGGTTAGGTTAGGTTAGGTTAGGTTAGGTTAGGTTAGGTTAGGTTAGGTTAGGTTAGGTTAGGTTAGGTTAGGTTAGGTTAGGTTAGGTTAGGTTAGGTTAGGTTAGGTTAGGTTAGGTTAGGTTAGGTTAGGTTAGGTTAGGTTAGGTTAGGTTAGGTTAGGTTAGGTTAGGTTAGGTTAGGTTAGGTTAGGTTAGGTTAGGTTAGGTTAGGTTAGGTTAGGTTAGGTTAGGTTAGGTTAGGTTAGGTTAGGTTAGGTTAGGTTAGGTTAGGTTAGGTTAGGTTAGGTTAGGTTAGGTTAGGTTAGGTTAGGTTAGGTTAGGTTAGGTTAGGTTAGGTTAGGTTAGGTTAGGTTAGGTTAGGTTAGGTTAGGTTAGGTTAGGTTAGGTTAGGTTAGGTTAGGTTAGGTTAGGTTAGGTTAGGTTAGGTTAGGTTAGGTTAGGTTAGGTTAGGTTAGGTTAGGTTAGGTTAGGTTAGGTTAGGTTAGGTTAGGTTAGGTTAGGTTAGGTTAGGTTAGGTTAGGTTAGGTTAGGTTAGGTTAGGTTAGGTTAGGTTAGGTTAGGTTAGGTTAGGTTAGGTTAGGTTAGGTTAGGTTAGGTTAGGTTAGGTTAGGTTAGGTTAGGTTAGGTTAGGTTAGGTTAGGTTAGGTTAGGTTAGGTTAGGTTAGGTTAGGTTAGGTTAGGTTAGGTTAGGTTAGGTTAGGTTAGGTTAGGTTAGGTTAGGTTAGGTTAGGTTAGGTTAGGTTAGGTTAGGTTAGGTTAGGTTAGGTTAGGTTAGGTTAGGTTAGGTTAGGTTAGGTTAGGTTAGGTTAGGTTAGGTTAGGTTAGGTTAGGTTAGGTTAGGTTAGGTTAGGTTAGGTTAGGTTAGGTTAGGTTAGGTTAGGTTAGGTTAGGTTAGGTTAGGTTAGGTTAGGTTAGGTTAGGTTAGGTTAGGTTAGGTTAGGTTAGGTTAGGTTAGGTTAGGTTAGGTTAGGTTAGGTTAGGTTAGGTTAGGTTAGGTTAGGTTAGGTTAGGTTAGGTTAGGTTAGGTTAGGTTAGGTTAGGTTAGGTTAGGTTAGGTTAGGTTAGGTTAGGTTAGGTTAGGTTAGGTTAGGTTAGGTTAGGTTAGGTTAGGTTAGGTTAGGTTAGGTTAGGTTAGGTTAGGTTAGGTTAGGTTAGGTTAGGTTAGGTTAGGTTAGGTTAGGTTAGGTTAGGTTAGGTTAGGTTAGGTTAGGTTAGGTTAGGTTAGGTTAGGTTAGGTTAGGTTAGGTTAGGTTAGGTTAGGTTAGGTTAGGTTAGGTTAGGTTAGGTTAGGTTAGGTTAGGTTAGGTTAGGTTAGGTTAGGTTAGGTTAGGTTAGGTTAGGTTAGGTTAGGTTAGGTTAGGTTAGGTTAGGTTAGGTTAGGTTAGGTTAGGTTAGGTTAGGTTAGGTTAGGTTAGGTTAGGTTAGGTTAGGTTAGGTTAGGTTAGGTTAGGTTAGGTTAGGTTAGGTTAGGTTAGGTTAGGTTAGGTTAGGTTAGGTTAGGTTAGGTTAGGTTAGGTTAGGTTAGGTTAGGTTAGGTTAGGTTAGGTTAGGTTAGGTTAGGTTAGGTTAGGTTAGGTTAGGTTAGGTTAGGTTAGGTTAGGTTAGGTTAGGTTAGGTTAGGTTAGGTTAGGTTAGGTTAGGTTAGGTTAGGTTAGGTTAGGTTAGGTTAGGTTAGGTTAGGTTAGGTTAGGTTAGGTTAGGTTAGGTTAGGTTAGGTTAGGTTAGGTTAGGTTAGGTTAGGTTAGGTTAGGTTAGGTTAGGTTAGGTTAGGTTAGGTTAGGTTAGTTAGGTTAGGTTAGGTTAGGTTAGTTAGGTTAGGTTAGGTTAGGTTAGTTAGGTTAGGTTAGGTTAGGTTAGGTTAGGTTAGGTTAGGTTAGGTTAGGTTAGGTTAGGTTAGGTTAGGTTAGGTTAGGTTAGGTTAGGTTAGGTTAGGTTAGGTTAGGTTAGGTTAGGTTAGGTTAGGTTAGGTTAGGTTAGGTTAGGTTAGGTTAGGTTAGGTTAGGTTAGGTTAGGTTAGGTTAGGTTAGGTTAGGTTAGGTAGGTTAGGTTAGGTTAGGTTAGGTTAGGTTAGGTTAGGTTAGTTAGGTTAGGTTAGGTTAGGTTAGGTTAGGTTAGGTTAGGTTAGGTTAGGTTAGGTTAGGTTAGGTTAGGTTAGGTTAGGTTAGGTTAGGTTAGGTTAGGTTAGGTTAGGTTAGGTTAGGTTAGGTTAGGTTAGGTTAGGTTAGTTAGGTTAGGTTAGGTTAGGTTAGGTTAGGTTAGGTTAGGTTAGGTTAGGTTAGGTTAGGTTAGGTTAGGTTAGGTTAGGTTAGGTTAGGTTAGGTTAGGTTAGGTTAGGTTAGGTTAGGTTAGGTTAGGTTAGGTTAGGTTAGGTTAGGTTAGGTTAGGTTAGGTTAGGTTAGGTTAGGTTAGGTTAGGTTAGGTTAGGTTAGGTTAGGTTAGGTTAGGTTAGGTTAGGTTAGGTTAGGTTAGGTTAGGTTAGGTTAGGTTAGGTTAGGTTAGGTTAGGTTAGGTTAGGTTAGGTTAGGTTAGGTAGGTTAGGTTAGGTTAGGTTAGGTAGTAGGTTAGGTTAGGTAGGTTAGGTTAGGTTAGGTTAGGTTAGGTTAGGTTAGGGTAGGGTAGGTTAGGTTAGGTTAGGTGAGGTTAGGTTAGGTTAGGGTAGGTTAGGTTAGGTAGGTGAGGTTAGGGTAGGTTAGGTAGGTGTTAGGTGTGGGTAGGTGAGGTAGGGTAGGTTAGGTAGGTGAGGGGTAGGTGGTAGGGGAGGTAGGTTAGGTTAGGGGTGGGTAGGTTAGGTTGGGTGGGGTAGGGTGGTGAGGTTAGGTAGGTGAGGTTGGTAGGTGAGGGAGGGTAGGTTAGGTGGTGGGTAGGGGAGGTGGTAGGTTTGGGTGAGGTTAGGAGGTGAGGGTAGGTGGGTGGGTAGGTTGGGGTGGGTAGGGTGAGGTGGGGAGGGGAGGGCTTGGGTGGGTAGGGTAGGGTGGGAGGGGTGGGGTGGGTAGGGGTGGGGAGGGGAGGGGTGGGGAGGGTGGGAGGGTTGGGAGGGAGGGTGGTGGGGTGGTGGTGGGGTGGGGTGGGGTGGGGTGGGTAGGGGTGGGAGGGGTGGGGTGGGGTGGGGAGGGTGGGGTGGGTGGGAGGGGTGGGGTGGGGTGGGGTGGGGTGGGTGGGTGGGGAGGGTGGGAGGGGTGGGTGGGGTGGGGTGGGTGGGGTGGGGTGGGAGGGGTGGGGTGGGTGGGGTGGGGTGGGGTGGTGGGGTGGGGTGGGGTGGGGTGGGGTGGGTGGGGTGGGGGGTGGGGTGGGGAGGGGTGGGTGGGGTGGGGTGGGGTGGGGTGGGGTGGGGTGGGGTGGGGTGGGGTGGGGTGGGGTGGGGTGGGGTGGGGTGGGGAGGGGTGGGGTGGGGTGGGGTGGGGTGGGGTGGGGTGGGGTGGGGTGGGGTGGGGTGGGGTGGGGTGGGGTGGGGTGGGAGGGTGGGGTGGGTGGGGTGGGGTGGGGTGGGGTGGGGTGGGGAGGGGTGGGGTGGGGTGGGGTGGGGTGGGGAGGGGTGGGTGGGGTGGGGTGGGGTGGGGTGGGGAGGGGTGGGGTGGGTGGGGTGGGGTGGGGGTGGGGTGGGGAGGGGTGGGGTGGGGTGGGGTGGGGTGGGTGGGGTGGGGTGGGGTGGGGTGGGGTGGGGTGGGGTGGGGTGGGGAGGGTGGGGTGGGGTGGGTGGGGTGGGGTGGGGTGGGGTGGGGTGGGGTGGGGTGGGGTGGGGTGGGGTGGGGTGGGGTGGGGTGGGGTGGGGTGGGGTGGGTGGGTGGGGTGGGTGGGGTGGGTGGGGTGGGGTGGGGTGGGGTGGGGTGGGGTGGGGTGGGGTGGGGTGGGGTGGGGTGGGGTGGGGTGGGGTGGGGTGGGGTGGGGTGGGTGGGTGGGGGTGGGGTGGGGTGGGTGGGGAGGGGTGGGGTGGGGTGGGTGGGTGGGGTGGGGTGGGGTGGGGTGGGGTGGGGTGGGGTGGGTGGGGTG
>JAWZYT010006598.1:0-30000 GCA_034508575.1 Petrolisthes manimaculis
GTATGTGGTACAGTGGACTATTATGTTGTTTTCATGTTGTATTTATGTTGTTTTATGTTGTTTTTATGTTGTATTTATGTTGTTTTTTATGTTGTTTTATGTTGTATTTATGTTGTTTTTTAGTCATCATTCTTTATCAGTCACTCAGTCATTCTATATTATTTTCTCTGTAGTTAAACAATGGCGTTTATTCTACACATATGTATGTATACGTATATACATTATATACATGCATACATAACATACGTGTATACTCTTATATAGTACATAATTTATATACATACATACATACATACATACATACATACATACATATATACAAATATACATACATACATACATATATACATACATACATACACACACACATTTATTGTTGTTTCATTTCACCTTCTCTCTTGGTTGCAACATTAGCTTATAGTTTACATACATACACACATATACACACACATATTGTTTTATTTCACCCTCTCTCTTTTACTACATAGCATACACACATACACACAATATATTGTTTAACTTTACCCTACGTATATACCCCTTTTTTTTTTTTTTTTTTTTTTTTTTTTTTTTTAATACACAGTCTTCTTTTAGGTGTGTGGTGTTTCTAATAGTGGCTAAAATTTATAACCCCACGAGAAGTAGCGGCATGTAAACAATCACAGTGTTGCCACGTCTCTCCTTCACCTTCAAACCCTTCTTTCTCCTCACCTTCAAACCCCTCTTTCACTCACTTTCACCCCCCTCTCTCTCCTCTCCTCACTTTCACCCCCCTTCTCTCCCCCTCAGTTTCACATCCCCTCCATACCTTCACTCCTCTCTCTCTCTCTCTCTCTCTCTCTCTCTCTCTCTCTCTCTCTCTCTCTCTCTCTCTCTCTCTCTCTCTCTCTCTCTCTCTCTCTCTCTCTCTCTCTCTCTCTCTCTCTCAACCTCACCTTCACTTTACAATTTGCAAGTCATATAGGTAGTTATAGATGGGGGTCAGTTGTTGAGTTGGTCTGGCCAGATTATTGGGACGAGAGAAAGGAACTGAAGGAGAAGGGAGGAAGGAGGAAAAAGGAAGGGGAGAGAAGGAGGAAAAAGAGGAAGGAAAGTGGGAAGGAAGGTGGGAAAGAGTGAGAGAAAGAGAGAGGGAAGGAAGGGGGTAAAAGGAAGGGGAGATAAGGAGGAAAAAAAGGAAGGAAAGTGGGAAGGAGGAAGGGGGGAAAAAAGGAGGTAAAAGGAGTGGGGAAGGAAGAAGGAAAAAGGGGAAGGAAAGTGGGAAGAGAGAGAGAAAGAGAGAGATTGATTAGGGGGAAAGATTAAGGCTAAAAAAAGTAGGAAAATTGAGTAGAAGGGAGAGAGAGAGAGAGAGAGAGAGAGAGAGAGAGAGAGAGAGAGAGAGAGAATGAGGTGAAACAGAAAGAAAAGGATACACAGAGAGAAAAAAAAAAGTAACAAAAAAGAAACAAAAGTGAAGGAAGGAAGAATGAGTCAGGAATAATAATAATAATAATGTGATGATAAGAGAATGAAGGAGGGAAGGAAGTAGAAACAGAGAAAGAAATGAGTGAGAGAGAAAAAAGCAAGTGAGCCAGAGAAGGAAATGAGTCGGGAATAATGAAAAGATGATAATGCAGGAATACATTTTGGTCTGCAGGAAAATAGATAAATAAATAGATAAATAAATAAATAAATAAATAAATAAAGGAATCGTCGTATAGGTCAAATAAATTTCATGTTTAGAGGCAATTAAATTCTAGGTCAAATAAAGTCTAGGTCAATTAAAGTCTAGGTCAATTAAAATCTAGCTTTAATAAAGACCAGGTCAAATAAACTCTAGGTCAGATAAAGTCTAAGTCAATTAAATTCTAAGTCAATTAAATTCTAAGTCAAGTAAAGTTTAGGTCAAGTAAAATCTAGGTTTAATAAAGTCTAGGTCAAGTATAGTTTAGGTAAAGTAAAATCTAGGTTTAATAAAGTTTAGGTAAAGTAAAATCTAGGTTAAGTAAAGTCTAGGCCAAGTAAAATCTAGGTCAAGTATAATCTAGGTTAAGTAAATTCTAGGTTAAGGAAAGTCTAGGTCAAGGAAAGTTTAGGTTAAGGAAAGTCTGTGGAAAATAAAGTCTACCTAGAATAATTTAAGTCAGAAGGGTTAGAAAATTAAAGTTTATTATTCAAAGTTAAAAATAATAGTTTAAGTATGGTCCATTTTTTATTTGGATCTGTGCTTGAGACAAAAAGGAAAGTCGGGAAAGCAAGCAAATATACAAGGGAAGTCAAATACGAGTATGTATGTATGTATGTACTGGTTTTTTTTTCTTCCTTCTTCTCCTTTCTCCTTTTTATGTTTCTTCTCCTCCTCCTCCTTTTGTCTTTTCTTTTTTCTTCTTTCTCCTTTCTTCTTATTTCTTCCTCATATTCTTTTTCTAATTCTTCTTCTTTTTCTTCTCCTCCTCCTCCTCCTCCTTTTCCTCCTCCTCCTCCTCCTCCTCCTCCTCCTCCTCCACCTCCTCCACCTCCTCCACCTCCTCCTCCTCCTCCTCCTCACTCCTCCCTCCTCCTCCTCCTCCTCCTCCTCCTCCTCCTCCTCCTCCTTTTCCTCCTCCTCCTCCTCCTCCTCCTCCTCCTCCTCCTCCTCCTCCTATATTTTGTGAGGAGAGCAAGAGTGATACCTGAGAGAAAGGGAAAGATATTGCTGGTTAGGTTAGGTTAGATTAGATTTGGTTTGGTGTGGTTAGGTCAGGTCAGGTCAGGTTAGGTATGATTAGGCAATTTCACCAACGAGATCTTAATTTTTGGCAAAGGAGAATTGTGTAAGATTTTTGTTTATTTCTGTTTTTTTTTTTTTTATCTATCTAGTGTTTTTTTATATTTTTTTTTATTATTCTAGTTTTTATCTATTCTATCTATTTATTTGTTGTTGTTTTTTGTAATTGGAGGTGGGAATTGTGTCAGTGAATTGTGTTATAGTACAATATATATATATATATATATTTTACGACTGGACTTTGGTTGTGTACAAAAACTAGATTTAGGCTACGTTTGCTTTCGATTTTGTTTCTTCGCCTTCTTGTTTGCTTGCTTGCTGGCTTGTTTATGTGTTTGTTTGCATTCTTGTTTGTTTGTTTGCATTCTTGTTTACTTGTTTATTTGCATTCTTGTTTACTTTCTTGTTTTTTTTTTCGTTTTTTTTAATTTCATGTTTTTTTTTTGCATTTTTGTTTACTTTCTTGTTTTTTTGCATCCTTGTTTACTTTCTTGCATGTTTGTTTGCTTGCATCCTTTCTTACTTGTTTCTATCTTGCTTATTTGTTTGCCTTAATTAATTCACTTGCTTTAATGCCTAGCGTATCCAAATTATACATTCAGTCCTTATTTTAATTATTCATAACATCTTGAGAGAAAGAGAGAGAGAGAGAGAGAGAGAGAGAGAGAGAGAGAGAGAGAGAGAGAGAGAGAGAGAGATATCTCCCACCACATGTCTCTAACCAAAGTTTTTGTACTGTGTATATATATAAACATTTGCCTCTGTTCTCCTCGTGTGTGTGTGTGTGTGTGTGTGTGTGTACAGTAGGTAGGTATTAAATTTTAACTTTCTTATGAGGGTGATCCATTTATTATGAGTTACAATGTCTACTGTACAATCTTAACCTCCTCTGTTACCCCTAGTATCAATCAATCAATCACATATCACTTGCATATTATTATCTAAAAAAGGCTAGCAGAAAAAAATATATAAGAATATCCCTTTTTTTTTTTTTTTTATCTGAAATTCCCCTTTTGACATTCCATAACCCATCTATAAAAAAAATAAAAAAAATTATAAAAGGTACCGTACTGGATATGGCAATAATGTAAGGAAGGGCAAGGTTTGGGCAAGGAAGGGTAGGTTTGGGCAAGAATGTAATAATGAAGGGCAAGGAAGGGTAGGGATGGGCAAGAAAATGTAAGGGAAAGCAGGCAGGGTTTGGTAAGTAGGTAGGTAGGTAGGTAAGTAGGTGGGCAATTATTGGGTAGGAGGGTAAGTAGGTAGGTAAGTAGGCAGGTAAGGAAGTAGGTGGGTAAGTAGGTAGGTATGTAAATAGATAGATGGGTAAGTAGGTAGATAGGTAGGTAGGCGGGCAGGTGGGTTGGCAAGTAGGTAGGTAGGTGGGTGGGAGGGTAAATAAGTAAGTAAGTAGGCAGGTAAATAGATACAGTAAGTAAGTAAGTAAGTAAGTAGGTATGTAAGTATAAGTAGGTATATACAACTCAGCACTTTCACTTCTGTTTACCACTGTCATGCCCAGCCACTTATATACTGTATAGATGGAAAGGTGGAGGGAGGGAAGGTGAACTCATTGCTAGATAAACCACTCATTTTCAGTCACTCTCACTCATTTTTAGTCACTCTTTCTCATTTTTAGTCACTCTCACTCATTTTTTTTAGTCACTCACTCATTTTTTGTCACTCACTCATTTTTTGTCACTCACTCATTTTTATTCATTCTCACTCATTTTTTGTCACTCACTCATTTTTATTCATTCTCACTCATTTTTTGTCACTCACTCATTTTTATTCATTCTCATAATTGTAGGCTTCTGATTCCTTCTAACTATATATATAATTATAGGAATAGTGTTTCGTAGCTATATTTGATGGACTCATTTACCCCAAAACTTTCTGACTACATACTTACTAACCTACCTACCTACCTACCTACATTCAGGGTTCCATATTAAAAAAACTATATATATACATCACAATAAATGAAGGAAAGACTAATTATGGCACATCCTGTTTGCTAATCTTATCATGATTTTTATTTTGGGGTTCGTAAGACAGACACTCCATAATTATCCACTCCAAGTCACATGACGGATTTAGAGTGGAGTGCATCCTGGGTATACCGAGTAGCTTTCACGTGTGTTCACTCCTTTCTCCTGCCTGGGAGTTAAAATTGGTAACTTGACCAATATGCTTCAGGGAGTATGTATGTATGAGTGAGTGAGTGAAAGGACCTACCTATATACCTACACACAAACAAAACATACCTATCTACTTACTTACTTACTTACTTACTTACCTACCTACCTAACTACCTACTTACCTACAAACAATTATACCTACCAACCAACCAACCCACTAGCTATCTCACCAACCATCCAACCCACCAACCAACCCACCAACCAACCAACCCATCAGCCAGCCAACCCACCAACCAACCCACCAACCCACCAGCTCACCAACCAACCCACTAGCCAATCCACCAGCCAACCCACCAACCAACCAACCAACCCACTAGCCAACCAACCCACCAACCAATAAACCAACTAACCATACGTGTTTTATATTTTTTTAAGCAGGCAATATAATCCTGAGAGAAGTTAAATTTACAGTGATATATTTTTAGTAATAAGTAATTGGTGCTATTAAGTAGTGGAAAGTGCTTAGTTTTATATATTTAGTTAACTTTCTACTGTATTTTTTTGTACTGTCTATAATTATAAAAAGGTGGAGACAGTAGTGCATGCAA
Source organism: Petrolisthes manimaculis (assembly GCA_034508575.1). Classification (NCBI taxonomy): domain Eukaryota; kingdom Metazoa; phylum Arthropoda; class Malacostraca; order Decapoda; family Porcellanidae; genus Petrolisthes; species Petrolisthes manimaculis. The sequence continues at coordinate 5,499 of JAWZYT010006598.1, forward strand.
GCAGGCGTATTTTTGGAAACGCTGTGAAAGGGCGAGATAGAAAGGAGCAAGCAAGCAAGCAAGCAAGCAAGCAAGCAACTGCCCTTATATATTAACCCCACAAAAAGTTAAAAAAAAAGATAAAATGAGGAGTAGAAATTTGAAATGAAGTAGTGTGTGCTTCTCAAAATAGCAATGTACACTTTGGTCAAACCTCCTAAACCTGTGTGAGTTGGTCTGTCTCCCGTTTGTCAGGTTGGGAATTTTTTGTACTCAATTTTTGTACTCAATTTTGTACTCAAGACTTAATTAAACTTCATTATATTTTACTTTGACTTTGGGAATGTATTATTATATACATGTATAATAAGGGTACTGGTCTAATAACCAACTATATTAGTACAAATTAACTTATCAGTACAAATTAAATCAATAATGAATCGATGAATGATACATAGCCAATTATCGCCATCATTATTAATACTACCTTCACACTATCGCTTTTTCAGTCGCCGTTTACTCCTATTTTTTCCTGTTAGTCTTTCAGTTGTATATATAGCTCTTCTGGGATAGTATGATGATAATTAATATGCGTGTAACAGTGATGTAACGCACAAAGTATTATTATTGACACTATTGATTAAAAGCTTATCTTCCATTATGCCCTTCATTGTTCTTTTCCTTGTGTTTCTCTTTCATAGATAGGATTGATATCGTTAAATGAAACAAAAAACTAATGACCATAACAACCATATTTATTGATGACTACATGAGTGTAATATATGCGTTGATACTCTCGTTTCTTGTTTATTTACAATATGAATACTGTACGGTATATCCATATCTCGCATCCATTTGTTGATAAATTATAGCATGAATATACATCTTCATTAATAATGTGTACAGAGTAAGAAAAAGGTGGAAGAAATAAAAAAATAACGGCTACAGAGAAAAATGTGTGAGGCTTGGGAAGGACTGGGGGGTGCGGGAATAGAGGGACAGGCTTGGAGGGGGTTTAGAGGGGAGCGGGAGTAAGGGACCTGCAGGCTTGAGGGATGGGGGAGGTTAGGGAGGTGCGGGAATAGGGGGACAGACTTTCAACCCACTCCAAGCCTGTCCCCAACGCCCTGGCATCAACCCGTTAATGTAAATAAGATAATAAGGGATGTATAATTATGGGTGTGTAGTCTTTTCAACGGCACCTATATAATTATTATACATTTTCTTATCCTTCGTTGTTGTTGTTTTTCCATGTCTCTTCATTACTTTATTTTTTTTCCTTTTATTTATTTTATTTACTTTTGTTTTACATAAGTATATATCACAATTTTTTTTTTTTTTTACAGGACGACTCACCTCGACTTTTATGGCAACACTGACAACAACACCTTCCGTGGCTTCTACTGGCAACACTGACAACTAAAGTAAACAAATAATATGTATGGGTAAGTAACTGTAATTATTACCGTATTTAATTAAGAATGTTTTTGGTGCATACGATGGCGTGGTACCGATACGATGGCTCCGTAGACCAAACAACAGAGCCGTCGTACCATACCACACCATCGTATACACCACGGATGTTCTTGAATATGGCCTATGGAGTTATATTATTATTATTTTTTTTTCCTTTTGGTAAATATTGAATGAATTACCATTATTACATACGGTGTTTTTTTGGTAATTTTTTACAATTTGCCACAACAGAATTTCACTGGTAAAAAATATATTTCCTAGAAGGATTTAGTGTGACTACCGGGACCTAACTGGGGCAGACTACCGGGACCTAACCTGGGCAGACTACCGGGACCTTAACTATAAGAGGTAACTACTGTTATGCAGCATTTGCAGAAGAAATGGTATATAGAAAAGTTGTTTGTAATAGTGAAATATAAACACTGGTAATAGTAAAATTTTCGAAATGGAGTTGTGGCAACTTGTAAAAATATTCCTGGTTTTTTGGTAATAGTTAAGCGGTGGACCATAATCAGGTTTGGACTGAAGGTTTGCAGATTGCAATGTTTTATAATATTTTTTTAATGCATTTATTGTTCAAGACTGTCACAAATTAATGTTTTGGGAGATGTCACCCTTCAACCACCCCCCCGTGCCCCCCAACCCAATCTCTATAAACACTTCATTTTCGCCATATTTGAACTAGATTCGTTAGATAAACACTACAGCGTTTTACATAGAATTAGTCTCACCTCACCTGACCTAACCGAATCAGGACTGCGGCAAATTACGATAACGAGCAAAATAAGATAACGGGGGGTGATATTGGAACCAGTGTTGCCATGTCTGCTTGACAAAATTTCCCTCACTTCAACATCGGAATTTTCCTTTTTACCCCAATTATTCCCTGTTTACTCTTGAACATTGATGATCTTATAGGTATTCATCTTGTAGAAATTTCCCTGTTTACTCTTGAATGAGCTGTATATTATTTCCCTGTGTGGACTTCGAAATTCCCTAAAACAGAGAAATTTCCCTGCACCTGGCAACACTGCTTGGAACAAGATCAAACTATCAATGAATTTGTCAATAAGCCAAGTCTTTAAACACAAGATTGTTTGTTACCCTAAAATCGTCCTCTCTCAAACAAGAATACAGTACAGTTTGTTGAGATTTTACCTTCAATGTTATTCCCCCCAAAAGTTTAAGGTGGTAATTCTTTTTTGTTACATTGGAGTGCCTTGATTCCTCCAAAATATGCTAGGAAACGGGACCAGAAGAGCAAATATAATGGTGTTCTGTTGCATTGGAGGAATCAGTTACTCCAGATTTACCAATACAAAACTTCCCCTTTAAAAAAATTCTGTTGATTACCAATCTTGTAGAACCTAGGCCATGGTCAGAATTAAATAGTTGAGTATAGAGGCTACAAGAGTATTAATACCTATGCTAACTTAATGTGTAACAGTGTAAGGTCTCCCTCATTAAATATTGTACAGTCACAATCAAATAACCACCAACACTTTCCTTCCATCGTACAAATAAATTGGTATCATATCAATATACTGTACTGTATAATCATACAACACCTTACGTCAACTCAACCCCCTCAATTATTATTATGAGTTGCTGCAAAATCATACACATGTTGTTTTTTATTATGAAGATATTTACTACGATGGAAGGAAAGTGTCGGTAGATATTATTATTATTATTATGAGGTGCTGGAAAATCATACACGTGTTGTTATTTATTACCAAGATATTTACTACGATGGTAGGAAAGTGTGGGTGGATATTTGATTGTGGCTGTACATATGTTGGGTAGCAAAAATTTACCTATTTTTGGGATAGGCAATCCTATTTGAACCTAATAAGCTGAAGGGATATTAGTTGTAGATGGAAGGAATTGTTGGGAAGCTGAGAATTTTGTCGAGACATTAATGATGATGATGATAAGTCTTTATATTGTATAGACAAAATATTGGGTTGATTCCACAGTGGTATTGGTTTGTTAGCTTCCCAACCAACCACACTTGTAAGACTTCATTATTTTCCAAAAGCTGAGTAACCACATTCACAAAATCTATCAAAACTATTGATGATCACTGCATAGTTTATTCATCAAATTTATGAAATAATTCAGCCATACGTCATTTACGCGGCTAACATTCTTTCGTTTGCGTGCTTACAAAGCACTACAAACGACTGTGGAATCAACCCTTAACTTAATTAGCTATAGCCTCAGATGAGTAGGAATGAGTTGGTTAACACTTTTTTTATTATTAAAATGTTAGTACAGTACCAGTATGTACTTATGTTTACCATATACTGTATTGTATTGTATGCTAATAATGGGTAATTGTATTGTATGCTTCCTGAGACACAATTTACTAAGGTATAATACTCTGACAGAAGGAAAGATTAGAAACTTATAATAATATATAAAATTATTGTTTGAATTTGGTTATTTTTGCTCATTATGACAACACTGAATGGTCCCTCCAGATTCTTAGGTGTTCTCTTATTTATAAATACAGTATGAGTTTTAAGGTGGACAAATCCATATTTTGACCAGAGGATGAAAGAAAATAATCAATACATCAATTAATTAATTAGGTTGTATTTTGTTACAGAGTTGTTGTGGAGTGTACAAGAGACTTAACAACATCAACAACAACAACAAGCTACTGTGAGTATTATATGGAGTTAAGGCCTAAGTATACTGTTGTTGGTAAATTTATCTATCTATCTATTGCCAGATGCCTTATTCCCCGAAGGGGTGGCCACAATCCGAGGCAAGTCATTACGGGGAAGGGTCGCAAGCCCAACCGCCCAACCTTTTTAGTCGCCTTTTACGACACGCATAGGATATGTGAGGCATATTTTTCCCTTCACCATATGTGAAGGACCCCTTACCCCCAGGGTTCCTTGGTAAATTTAGAGTAAATTATTCCTCCAAACTATTTTTTCCAACCAACAGATCAAACACCATTATTTTTGTTCATGTGGTCTTGTTGTTTCCTGTCATACTTTAGAGGAATCAAGACACTCCAATTCACAAACAAGAGAATCTTTTCTTAACCCTGCTTAGGTAGAGACCTTTGACCTCATGTACAGTACCTACAGTAGGTAGACCAGGGTCTCACACACCCAAAGTTTAAAAATCCATTAGAATGCTTTACAGAACTTTTATTTAATTGGGACTATTTGTGTATCAAATACTTTCCTTCTTCTACACAACTGACCCAATGAAAATTTTAAAAATAATTTTCTTTATGTATAATAAATTTTTGAAGAAAAAAAAGTGCAAAAATGCACATGTATTTTTGGGTTCTATCCATCTCATACAAAAAAAATACAGAATGGAAGTTTACATGGTAGGATGAGTTGGTAAGGAGTGGTGGTGCATTCCTGAACACTGGGGAGATTCTCTGAACATACACAACTGCAAACCAACACAACAAAATGTTAGTTTGATATTTTTTTTTTATATAGCTTATGTATATATTTCAGAAGAAGCAGAGGTTTTATGAGGCTATTTCTTACCTACATACACTCCATGCAGAGTGCAGAAGAGAGCTCAAGGCATACTGGCTTCTTACAAGTGATGCAGAGGGTTCTTGACTTACTATCCTTGTTGGTAGGACACAGCCAGTATCTCTGTCTTTGTGACAGTTTATGGGGATGTTAGCTGGAGGATTCACCTCAGGGAAGACACTCTTGATGATTTACTGAGTCTTTGTTTGTTAGCCAGGAAAACTAATCCTCTCTTCAGCCCATGGTTCCACGAGACTCGAATACCCTTATGGTGCCCAAATGTATAAAGGCCTTGAAATTACTCCCCTACCGAATGCATGCACACATCAAAATAGGAAGGTACTGAGGAGACCACAGCTCCTAGGTATCTATAAATTACCCAACTAGATAAACTCATAGTAGGGGTGGGTCTGCAAGACCCATTTCTGCCTAAGCAGAGTTAAGGAAGTGTTGTTATTGTTATATATTGTGAAGTTATTGTCTGATATGTATAACACCTGGCTGGCTTGCTGGTACTCTCAATGGTGTGGCGAGGGCAGAATCCTCCCTTACTTTCTCTTCTTGTCCCTTCCGTTCCCTCTCACTTACTCCAGCTGCTCCATGTTTGTCAAAGTATTGGTAATATCTTGTAGCAATTCTAAAGTAATGTTGTATTTATTTGTACAGTATTATGTACCATCCATAAATTAAGTCATTTGTATTATGTACTGTACCAACCAAATTAATTAGCTTGTATTTTGTTACAGATTTGGTGTGAAGTGGAGTTATACAAGATACTTAACAACCTTCATTGTTCAACAACTACAACTATACAAGCAACACTAGTTACTGTGAGTGTTTTATGAAGTTACTGTGCGTGTGCATATTTGTCACACATACAATATAATAATACTAAGGGGATAATTCACTTTTGTTACATTGGAGTGCCTTGATTCCTCAAGTATGCCAGGAAACAGGACAAGATGAACAAAAATAATGGTGTTCTGTTGCTTGGAATAGTTTGGAGGAATCAATTGCTCCACCAACACTGAAAGAGGAAGTTTTGTGTTGGTAAATCTGGAGCAACTGAATCCTCCAAACTATTTTTCCAAGCAACAGAACACCATTAGTTTTGGTCCTGTTTCCTGGTATACTTTGGAGAAATCAAGACAATCCAATGTAACAAAAATGAATTATTCCCTGAAGTTATATTTAAACCCTTACAGGTATAAAATTGTGTATGTGTGAGTGAGATCTCTCTCCCACACAGTATAATATAAATAATTTTTACTTGAACCCTAAAGGTATAAATTAATTAACATGTACACCTTGTGAATTGATAATTGTATTAATAATATAGGTGTTCTAAATAAAGTATAGTAATTATTATTATATATTTATTATTTCCTATACACTATAGTATATTAGTCTCCTCTCTGGCGTCCTCTCCTCTCCTCTCCGGCGTCCTCTCCCCTCCTCTCTGGCGTCCTCTCCCCTCCTCTCTGGCGTCCTCTTCTCTCGTGTCCTCTCTTCTCACTACACACCTGTAAAGTAGACAGATTAATTAGTATTAAATCTTTTGTGTGTTGAGTACAAAATATTTCCAAATCCAAGCTACATACAAACTGTATGTAGAAAGCAGACACTCTCAAAAAAATGGTAATAATAATTAAGGGATCTGGTGGCATAGTTTGGAGGAATCAGTAGCACTTAATAATAATCACAGATCTTCCGATTCACCAATAAAAGAATATCACCTAAAGTTGGAAGTACTGTACAGTGTTGGTAAATCTGAAGTAAATTAATCCTCCAAACAATTCCAAAATACAGAATACCATTATTTTTGTTCATCTGGTCCTGTTTCCTGGAATACTTTGGAGGAATCATGGCACTACAATGTAACACAAGTATAGTGGTGATAAGAACTGTTTTTGTGTCAAGTCTACATTAAGAGAGAGAGAGTACATTGTTGGTGGTAAACTTGGAGCAAATAATTCCTCCAAATATTACCATGAAACACACACACACGGTGACACGTATATGGAGGGAGCTTGTTTCGTGTCATGGTTAGGAGGAATCGGAAGCCTTTACACACACACCTATATGGTTTCGTGGCATGGTTAGGAGGAATCTGAACCCTCCAAACACAAACAGATTCTCTCTCTAACACACACATACACACCTCTAAGTAGGGAGCTTGGTTCATGGCATGGTTAGGAGGAATCAGAAGCCTCCAAACACAAAAGCCAGATACAGCCTCTGGAACTGAGGGCTACTCAGCCAGACAGCTTGAGGAATATCACAACAACAAAAATCATCAAGCATAAGTCATGGTAGTGAGTAGAATGGAATGCAAAAGTTAGGAGGGACATAACATTGTGGAGACTAGGTGAAACTGTGTCAAATTGGAGAATGTAATATGACCAATAAAAAGATGATAGGGTTGGTTATTCTATTTTAATGGTGCTTGCTATCGAACACCTTTTATCACCTTCTCCCTCATCCTACCCATACCTACAGGGTCTTTCAGGCCTAAGGTGGTGGTCTTTCATTCTCAATTAATCATTTTATCTCACCTCCCTCATTCCAGTACCATTCCTCTCCCTCGCTCTCTCTTCCAGTCTGTTCCCCCCTCCCCTCTCCCTCACTCTGCATAAAATCAACTACATGTGTATATTGAAAAATCACAAAGATAAAATGAAACACAGACACCCCAAGGAAAGGATAAAACAATATCCTAAATGGCACGTATGTAAAGGTTTCATTATGTACACAACCCACATGGAAGTAAAAGAGGCACTGAGAAATAGTATAGGCCCAATGAAAATGACAGATAGATAGATACCAGTGGAAAGGACAGATACATAGATAGATAGCAGTGGAAATGTTCAACTTGCAAGGCAGAAATTATGGACCAAATTAGTGTAGAAGGACTAACAGCATAAGAAATGATAACAGGCATACCAACTCACCATTATTATTATGGCAAATAATCTTCCATAAACAAAGTCCGGTGTGATGAACTGATGTTAACCATGTCAGCAGATATTGTTTCATCTTGACAAACACATCACACAACTGACTGTCCACAAAGCTCCAGTCTGCAATGAAATAACAATGTAAGAGCAGTTGCCACACATTTCTAAATTAACATTACAACAAATGATTAATTACAACACACATGTTTTTATTTGGAAACCAGCTCCTTGGTCCAATTTGAAGGAATTGATAACCACACCTATGTCAACATCTTTCCCTTTTACAATACAACAGTCCACATATTAACTCACCATTTAGGTGTAAACAAGTGAAGCTCCATCCTCCACAAACTCCACAGTTTACTTTTGATATTGATAACTATGATGATTGGAAGGAGCCACCTCTATCTTGTCAGGCACTACATACCACCCACCAAGTACTACCAGTAACCATCTCATCTGTAACATAATATAATAAGTACATGTGTCAACATAAACTCTCACCTATATCTCAGGCACTACATATCACCCACCAAGTGCTAACCATCTCATCTGTAACATAATACAATAAGTACACATGTCAACATAAACTCTCTCCTACATCTCTATGCTCTTATTATTAATTCATTTAATATATAGGTATCCCACAACTTGTACATTGTACCCATGATATTATGTTAGCATATCAAACAGTAATGAATATTTGATGGTCTTCAATGTGGGACCCCAAGAGTAAAATGAAGTGGACAGTAGAAGTATTTATCAACATTAGTAACATCAAGGGTTTACTATAATGACTTCACTCTACCCAGCTGGACCATATCAACATTATACATATGTCTAGTATTTGAAGCTTTACACTCACAATCTACAACCTCAATAATTGAACCTCTTACCACAAAGCCAGCACTGCTACCGTACTACCGTCCGACTGCTCACATTTGATTTGTGCATTTCCCTGCTATTTTAAAAAACCCTAAGCATAATAGTAACTTGTTTCTTCAATTTTCATATACTGTACTGTATCCTCTCAATAATGGGATGGAAATGTTGTAGCTCTCTCCTTCAGTTGTGTGGATTAGTATTGGTGTTTGATACAGCAAATTGTGGTGTATGTAATGCTGTATCCTAACTAACCTCCTACAACAACCTGCCATACATGTCCAATATACCATGTTGTAGCTCTCCTTCATTTGTTGGGATTGGTATTGGTCTTTCATACAGCATATTGGTTGTAATCCTGTATCCTAACCTCCTATAACAACCTGCCATACATGTCCAATACACCATCTGTACTGCCACACAAATATATATTTTGATTACTAAGCAAATCATGTAGCCTATAATTTAATACCTGATTCTAATATGGACACTATATCACTCTACAGCAGGTTGTATCCACACTAATATAATAACCCATCGATGTTAGGTTACCAAAAATTATATCCTCTTCCACAAAAAAAAAAAAAAAAAATTACCTCCAAACTTTAAGATAATTAATTCTTAATAATTATGATTAACTTGGTGGTATATTGGAGTGCTACTGAATCCTCCAAACTATGTCACAAAACAGATCCCTTATTAGTCCCATTGAGGCTATTTGTTTGTTTCCTTGGATAGTTAGGATAGTAAAGAGGTTCTCCACTTAACCCACACCAATCAAAATTAAGGGGATAGTATACTTTTGAAAGATTGGAGTACCATGATTCCTCCAAAGTATGCCTGGAAACACACACAGATGAAGAAAAATAATGGCATCCTGTTGCCTGGAATAGTTTTGGAGGAATCATTTGCTCCATTTATACCACCCAAAATAATGTGTTATATACACCCTTAATACCAAGTTGAATACCTACCAAGACTGTAAATTTCACCTTATGTAAGAATAAACAATCTTCAATGTTCTCTTATGTTACTCACCTGTACTACAAAGTGTGAAATGATCCTTCATATCAACACAAGTAATTAATTTACTGCAACAATTGTTACATCTCCATGGCAGTCCAATGTCAAGTATTGAAGTCCACATTATCTCCATGGCAGTCCAATGTCAAGTATTGAAGTCCACACAGCTGCTGGACTCCAGTGTACTTTACTTGAGGTCCACATTATCTCCATCACTTTCAGTCTTCACTCCATCTATATAAAATAAAAGAGAATGTGTGTGTTAATATGAGTGTTATCCTCAATTAAAAATAACTATGGACATTACTGTACCGAACCAACCCATATTTCATGCTCATTCCTATCAATACTGTTAGTCTGGTGAGTGCCAACAGGAGAAACAATAGGGTAATGAGTGTCAAGCCGAGTTATTATTATTATTAAAAATATACCAGACACACAAAGCTGGGAGAGAATACAAGCATTCTATCAATCCAAGGACCCACTATCCAGCCCTATAAATCTAACCTGAGGAAAAGAAAACAGCTTAGAGAAAAAATATGATGAGCAGTTAGCTTAATAAAAACATATTAGCCCTACTCTTGAAGCCAGCCAGTCCTACACCATCAAAGACAGATAAGAGTAGATAAGAGAGAAAAGAGTAGAGAAAGCAAGATGAGCAGTTAGCTTAATAAAAACATACTCTTGAAGCCAGCCAGTCCTACACCATCAAAGACAGAATCACCAAGGCCATTCCACAGAGAGAAGAATACAGTAAATATAGTATGTGGGGTGTGGAGAGGAGGAGGAGAAAGAAGTTTTTTGGAGGGATGTGGAACAGGAACACAGTTTGGTACCGGAGGATGGGGGGTGCGGGAATAGGGAAACAGGCTTGGGGTGGATAGAAAACCTATCCTCTATTCCTGCACCCACTTAACCACACCCTTATACCTGTCCCCTTATTCCTGCATCCCCCTTAAAAGTGATCTGTGAGAGAAGGGGTTGACAAGTGACCAGTACATGGATAGAATAGAGGCATCTAGTCTGGAACACATACACACACACACATATATATATTCTGTCCACACTAAGGTGGCGGAGAAGCCCTGCCCAACAGGTGCGGTAGGCAGGTCAAATACTTTTTCGCTTCCCTGATTGGCTAGAGGTGTTCAGCACACCAAGAAAAATAGAAGTGCTTCCTTTTTTCATAAATACTTCTACTAATTAAGCATTATTCATGTCTGTTATTACTCACTCATTATCTTAAATAATATATGTGAGCCTTACAGTCAAAATTCACAGTGACAATTTACTTGGAGTTCGTAATATCTTGATTTGAACATAAGAGTGTGTAGTAAAAAGTGAGCGACAGTGAGAGGAAAACAGGTCAACTGGAGGACCTCTGGGTAACCCTTTTGACTTCCTGTGTTCGAAAGCATACTTCAAGGCTTCTTCATCCGTTTAGTACCAATTTTTATACATTAATTTCACCTATCTTTTGGAAGCACAAATTCACTACGGTACTTACACAAAAAAGTTAATATCTTTACAAACCATGGCCAAACAAAGCAGCAGGACTGGGCAGGGAGTGGTTTGTGTGTATGTATGTGTGTGAATGGATTAACAAACCGACACAAAGGAAGTTGACAGGCGCCTATAGGGACCAGGCAGTGAGAAAGAGCTAGAGAAAGAGGGAGAGAGACACTCAGATGAAGGTAACAAAAGAGGAAAAAAGCTAAATGACTTATGATGCCTGCTACTGTTAATGAGAGAATGAATAAATGGAATAAATATAAAAACAAAAAAAGTCATTAAGCTATAAATTTCTATATACTATAGAATATAGAAGAGGAAAGACTGTGGATGAATCATGAAAACAAGAGAGAGAGAGAGAGGCACCTTAGGGACCACAGAGTGAAGAAGATTAATGCGTACGGTAGTGTATGTAAAGAGTGTATGCGTAATTTTATGCCACATATTGTTACCTGTGGTGATAAATTTATATAATGAGTCCATAGAGTATTGATTCAAGTTTACAGCCCGGAATTACAGGTCTTGCTTCCACTTACTTTTATGTGGGATATAATATTATTAGATTATAGAACATGGAAAAGAGAGAGAGAGAGGTGGAGGTGTTAGCTACAGGTCACGGAGATTAACGGACCGCTATGCGTGTGTGTGTCACTATATGGACTCGAAACATCCCCATCCCATCATCTGCCAATCAGAAGCATCCAGGAATGTCCCAGAGAGGCAGGGCTTCTCCGCCACCTTAGCGTGGACAGAGTATAGGTGGGTTAATAATTAGTTAACACAAAGAAGATTCCTATCAATACTGTATATACTCTAAACTTAATTAACCTCACATATACAGTACCACAACAAATTCTTTCAATGTTCTACTAGAATGATAAGTAATTTAATTTACATTCAATTTCCGTTGATTAATTTAGCAGTAATCTTTTCCTTTGTGGGCAGTGATTAAAATAAATGGTATTATTTTTTTAAGTAGTGTGTAGTTGCTTGTATTAAATTAAAAGATGGTAGTTATCATGTGTGTGTTATTTTTTTAAGTAGTGTGTAGTTGCTTGTAATAAATAAAAAGATGGTAGTTCACTTATTTATTGGAAAGTTTATCAACTAAGGAACAGAGGGAAGCTGTCAAACTCTTACGTGAGTTTATATGGATGATTATTTTTGACCATGACTGTATGTACTTGTTTGTTTAATGACAGCATCAACAAGGTTAGTTTTACATAGATATTCTCCTGCTTCTTTAACTAAGACATAATAAACCCACACACATCCATAATTAGGTTAGAGGGTCCACAGGAGTTTGTGAACAATTAATATCCTGTCTGTTATACTGTATTAACATTGTCACCTCTCTCTCTCTCTGTATCTCTTATTATTATTATTACCATTATCATCATCATTATTATTACCATTATTATCATCATCATACTCACTGTAATCATGTTCGTCCTTCGGTTAGGAAGCATACAAAGGCCATCTTCACAATCAGCTACTACACCATCACATCTTTGGTTAGGGCGCATACGACAGGCATCTACAGTTGCCTACAATTAAAGAGGCAATGTTAGGAAAATGTAAGGTTTGGTCTCAATAAAAGTGTCATTAATTAATTCACAGAAAAATATAATTAATTAATTATTTTTTTGTACACTTTTCTAAAATAGGAAGGATAGGTGAAGAAGAGAGCACCAGTATATTTTTCTGTAGTTATTTTTTGACAATTCCCTCAATAACAAAAAAACTGAAAATATTATATACTTCACAAAAAATTATTCCCCATTCCTTCATTAATTCCGGTTTTATTTTTTGTCTGCAAAAGGAATACTGCTACAAAAACAGTAATTCTTTCAATAAATACTGGTCCCGGTAGTCTGCCCAGGTTAGGTCCCGGTAGTTTGTCCAGGTTAGGTCCCGGTAGTTTGTCCAGGTTAGGTCCCGGTAGTTTGTCCAGGTTAGGTCCCGGTAGTTTGTCCAGGTTAGGTCCCGGTAGTCTGCTGTGGTCTAGGTTAGGTCAGGTCCGGCTAATTTAAAATTGCCCCATTTGAATATCTTGGAAGAAAATTTTTAGAATGGTCTAAATTAGTGGGTAATGAAGGTAGAAAAACCATACACAATAACGGTCATTCATTCAATATTTACCTAATGTACTATATACCCTTAACTAACCCTTTATATAACCTTGAACCCTTATAACACCTTAAAATAATTCATATATTTATCGTAACAATTTACCAACCACCCTTATTTAAACCCTTGAAAAATACCCTTATTTATAGACCTTAATAAGTTACTATATACCCTTAACTAACCCTTTAAATAACCTTGAGCACTTAGAAGACCTTTAAATGCCCTTAATATAATAATAAATAAAATAATTGTAATATTATGAGCAGCATATCATACGCCATTACCAGTCATCCACGACTCGTTCTTATTTAACCCTTAAAAACCCTTATTAAATGTTACCCTTAGTTACGGCCCTTAATAATTTACTATATACCCTTAACTATCCCTTAAAATATCCTTAACATTCAGAATACATACCAAAAATCCAAAATATTTCTCGGTAGCCATCCACACCTTGAAAATAATAACAAAAGAATAATTATTTTAAGTGTTACCAGATGGCGGTGTTGCCAGACTCTACATTTTATTATTTATAGCCTATTAATAAGCTAACTGGTCGAAGATAGAATAAAAATTTGTTATATATAACTTGTAAAAAAAAAAAAGATAAAGTAAAAAAATAATGAAATTTTATGAAAATTCAAGGCGGCTTCACACGGGGCAATACGCGGCTGGTTTTGCTACCCGCTATAATAGTTTCCAACCAGCACCACTGTCTAGCGGCAATTTTTATAGCTTCTATAATGAACAATACAACACCTTCGCAGCCTAAATGAATAACTTGCAATATTTTCCATACTATACACAGTTTTCGCTTATCATTTGGCAATTATATAATAATATTTTTTATATTAAAAACATAATAATGTGGTAAATACTTTATTTAAGGCATTATTAACAAATTAACCAATCACACTGCTATAGTACTGAAAATACAGAATTAAACAAAGTTGTGAGCAATAAAATCCATACATCAGGCAAAATCTTAATAAAAAATATCCGGGAGTCACACCGTCAGGACCATGGAGGTATAATCTTGTTAGATTATACCTCCATGGTGACTCAGGACCACTTGCTTTATCAGATTATAAATTCTTAACCTGTTTCTGGACTTGACATAGGGTGATAGGGTCGTCTAATACGGGCACTATACTATATTATCACACACACACACACAGGGAGATATTAATGAGGGACATCCTTACTAATAATCTGATTCTCCCTTCCCTCTCTTGCTCTCCCCCCTTCCATCACCTTCCCATTCCTTGGTAAGAGAGAGAGAGAGAGAGAGAGAGAGAGAGAGTTACACACGTCTTTTCCTCATGTCATATATTTGTACCGAGGAAGTCATAATAGAGAGCTGGGGTTAGTCTCATTGAAAAGAGGAAGAGTTACTGCTTAATTAAACAGAACGAAACTAAATTTAAGTTTCTAGGCCTTGTAGTTTAGACGTAGGCAGTGAGTGAAGTAGAGCCATTTATTATTGGAGACATTACTTACTGGACCAGGAGGGAGGAATGTTCTTACCTACCTATTTGTATCTTTACAGGATTGAGTTAAGTTCGTAATGTCCCGTATTTTAAATCACAAGTATCATATTTGTCTTTAAAGTTATGTATATTTTTGTCTGTGTATGGTAGAGGAAGGATAACAGAGTGTATTATCCTTGCCTGCCTTCTACCCCACTAATATTGTTGTCTCTGAACATGACCCCGACCCTGATGTGTATTATATATAATAAAAAATAAATAAAAAAAAGTTAATTAAAAAAAAATTAACTAATAAAATATATATATATATATATATATATATATATATATATATATATATATATATATATATATATATATTAAAAAAAAATATATATATTAAAAAACGGCGGAGACGGGGTGGCGGCGGCGACGACGACAACGACGAAACAAATTAATAAATAAAATAAAATAATAATCGTAAGTAAATTATTACAAAAAAAATAATTAATAAAAAAAAATATATATATAATATATTATCTAAAAAAAAAAAAAAAAAAATTATAAAACGAAGGCGGCGGCGGCGGCCTAATAAAGTCTTCCTGCTGACCCTGGAAGCCAAAGGACCATCTGGACGTGAGAAGTATAGTAACTTATAGTAACCCATTGAGTAAGACATGATGTGACTGATGTCTGATGATACCACCAAGCAGGGAAGGGAGTCAACAGGAAGGAGATGTATGCGATGACAACAGAACAACAGACAACAACAAGAACATGAAGGAAAACCCTTCAAAAGCTCCGGCTCTTAATGATTCAAGTGAAATGAGTGAGTGAGTGAGTGAGTGAGTTGAACCCCTTTTAAGAAATGGTCGCCCCAAGAAGAATGAGTGAGTGAGTGAGTGAGTGAGTCAGTTGAAGCATTTTAGAAGAACAAGAACAAGAACAATAATTACGATAAGACCTTGAGCTCTCGGCTGAGGCCGGAGCTAAAAACCCTGCTGACGTTCTTTTCATAACAACAGAAATCACAAACACCCTTCTTAATTGAAGCAACAAAACAACAGACTACAGGAAACACACAATACGAATTCCTTTTAAAATATTCAAAGCATGGAAGTATATGTGAGAAGAAAACATTAATAGACAGGAACACAAACATTTCCTAGAATACTGCGTAACATAACGTGTTGACCTTGATATGAGGCTGGAGTACGGTAGGCTATACTGTATAATATAGATCATCATCATCATGCAAACGACCACAGAGAACCAAACTATATATATAAACTTTTGTTTGTGTTTTCTTATTGTATTGGACAGAGTCCAGAGAGTATGTAAGAATATTCGTAGTGGACCTGCTGGTGTTAATTGACGTGTGGTGTTGTGGTGAGTAATAACAGTGGTGTGTATGTATGTAAAAATATTCGTAGTGGAACTGTCTAGGTAAGGATCGAGTCATTGTATGCATGGCCGAGGAATAGCGTACTGTACTGTATGTATTGTTGCCATGCATTCGTCTATAATTATACTATATAATGGTTGTTGTTCTTGTATAGGGCCCCGTACCACCAACATCATTATATCATCATCATCATCATCATCATCCCGGTCACTAAAAAAAAAAAAAAAAAAAAAAAAATCCCGCTGGTCACTCCTATACCTATGACAACTTTATCATCATGCAATCCCCTCGCCCCATGCACCACCACTACCACCATCATATTCCCATCCCTATCACTACCATGACAACTCTGGCTGCTATCCTAACTCCATTCCTAATACCATGATCCCATTCCCAGCCCTACCACTACCATAGCCCCATACTCACTACCATAGCCCCATACTCACTACCATAGCTGCCCCATACTCACTACCATAGCCCCATACTCACTACCATAGCCCCATACTCACTACCATAGCCCCATACTCACTACCACTACTAGCTATAGACTCTTCCCTCCCTAGTACCTTAATTAACTCCAACCATAACTAGTACCATCACCACCAACTACTACCATCACAATCATAATAACCCCATTCCACCAACTACTACCACTACCATGACATCTCTACCACCATGAAATCTCCTCCACCACCACCACCACCACAACAACAACAACAACAACAACACTCGCTGCATCTTGCACAATTGAACTCTGCAACATTATACAGTTGCTGGAGGCTGCTGCATAGTGGTATTTGTGCAAGGTTATATCATAAGTACTCTGTCAACACACACACACACATACACATAGGCAGGCAGGCGTAAATTAAAAAAAAACATATAATTAGTTATTTTCCATTAGCACACACACACACACACACACACACAAATATCATGTACTGTAATGTAATCTGTAATGGGGATGAATATATTATGGAGAGATGAAACTATTGATATTGCAGGACGAACTTAAAGTATATTATATTCATACTGTATATCTGCAAGTGTTGATTAATTATCCTAATGTGTTTATGATTTGTTATTAAGTAATGTCAAAAAGCTCACGTACGTTGTTGCAAAGGTTGGAAAATGGTGATATAACTATACTGAAGATAACTGCTGATATGTGAATTATAGACAAATAAACCTAAAGCAATCATACTGAAATGTGAATGTAAACAAAATATAAACGTAAAATAACAGATGGAATCCTTAATATTATTCTGAAACGTGAATGTAAACAAAAGATAAACGTAAAATAACAGATGGAATCCTTAATATTATTCTGTATGGAGTTCTGAGAAAGCCAATGCCTGGAGAAAACCGGATAGCCCACAAGCCTAGCATTCCTGTGACGTCACTAGAAGGTGAAACTCGACCGTGACGTCACTATCTTTTAAAACCAATGACGTCATGGATAAACACAGTTGCTCGTTTTTGTTTTTCTGACATTTTAATTTTATTTGTGATGGTCGAATGTTATTGAAAGCGGTGATATATATTTTCCTTAATATAATACAATTTTGCGTGATATTTAAATTCGTGTATTCAACAATTTCGTCAATATTTATTTTGGAAACATGTGCGTGTCATACATAAGTTAATGGGTTTGTTTAATATGCATAATTATTTAATATATATGTTGGTATATAGGGAGGGAGGGACAGTAGATAATGTTACAGCCAGAGACATACATACATACAGTAGATGACGTAACGTATTGCGTCATCGCCCACCACCACCACCACGGAGGGACTGTCCCGCTCTGTGTACGTGTGTGTGTGTGTGTGTGTGCTCAATGGATTTCGCGCCATTCACTCCATTCATTATCATGCATTATACCATTCTATTTACACTCTTTACTCATAATTTTGCATGTGAGTTAACTATTAAAGGAGTGTAATGAATGAGTGTGTTATTTGTTCAAGATAGTACATATACAACTCCACAGTCCTTTATTGTTTACATTGTTAGATTAGGTATGAAGGCCGCACACTTTCGTCACTTCCTATTGTGTCAACGGTGCAACGCAAGTACTGTAGTCTCTTGCACATGTAACCTTTCTTGATTTATTTCCCTCTGTTCTGTTCTGTGTACTGTACCTTTCCATGACACATAATAATTATTAGGAAACATCTTGACCCCATTATCGTGCCAATATAATAAATATTTTTTTTATATAACTAACCTTTTTCTAATTAACTAACCACACGTTCAACGAAAGTCTCCACTGTCACATATTACTATTAGTTGTTGTTGTTGTTGCTTTAGTTCCGTCTGTCCTATATAACTTCCTAATAACATCTCACATCGTAACCCCGTTTTCATGCCAAATAGATATTATAATAACTTTTGTCTAAGTTACCCATTACACGTCCAACTAAAGTCTCCACTGTTACATATCATCATTTGTTGTTTTAGTTCCGCCTGTCCTATATATATATATATATCTTTCTATCCCCGACACAAATATTTAGGAAGCATCTTGTATCGTCATCCCATTTTCTTGCCAAATATATTTTATAATAAATAACCTTTGTCTAACCAACCACACGTCCAACAAGAGTCTCACAATCACATAATATAATAATAACTTGTTCTGACCCTGTGACTTTTTTTTTTTACCAATATTTCGATGTTAAAATGTTACAAAACGAGCTCAAATCAAGTTCTCTCCCTCCTACCCCAGCTCAGGTCTGTGCTTAAAATATTGCTGTTCATTCTTTGTTATAAACGTGCTCATGCATGCATACAGAACGTCCTTAGATAATCTATTTCTTCTGATAAGTGAAAGTTAGACACATAAATATTTAATAGATTTGATATAAGGTGGTGTGACCATCTTTTTACACATGATGCCTCATAAATGATAAAAAAAAAAAAAGTGTTGAAATGAAGGTGATATTTTGCGTGGCATCTCCCTTTAACCCCCACGTATACTCTCTATCAAAATAACCTTTTCCTAACCCACGCTCAGATATAACTCGAGCAGCAGTCTCCTTGCCTTTTGTTCTCTCCACCCACCCTCCCTCCCTCTCTTGCAAGCTGTACTGTACTGCTGCTGCTGCTGCTGCCCACGCTTTTAAAGTGGGAATTCGCTTTTGTTACATTGGAGTGCCTTGTTTATTCCTCCAAAGTATGCTGGGAAACAGGGACCATAGGGGCAAAAATAATGGTGTTCTGTTGCTTGAAATAGTTTGGAGGATTCTGTTGCTCCAAATTTACCAACACCGAATTTCCTCTTTAAAGTTCCTCTCCCCATCTTGCTCTTTAACTAATTCCTTTTCTACATTTCTTTTACCTAGTTAATTAAGGTGAGAGTACAGTGTTGGTAAATCCGGAACCAATGATTCCTCCAAACTATTCCAAGCAACAGAACACCATTATGTTTGCTCTTCTAGTTCTGTTTCCTGGCATACTTTGGAGGAATCAAGGCACTCTAATGTATAACACAAGTGAATTACCCCCTTACTGTAATAAGTCTTCAAATCCTCCCTAACCCTTTTATACTGAAAATAGAACCTTAAATAATTCCTTTTCTTCGTTTAATTAATCAGCCAAGAGTGTGCATACCTCATCCACCTATACTCACCCACCCACCCACTCACTCACTCACCCATCCATCCACCTACACACCCACCCACCCGCTCACGCTTCCTCCTCCACTCCACCTACCCATCCACCCACTCACCCATCCATCCACCTACGTCAAACCTCCCACCCACTCACGCTTCCTCCTCCACCTACCCATCCACCCACCCACTCACGTTTCCTTCACCTACCCATCCACCCACTCCTTCACGTGTACTGTATGTGTGTTATTCCTAACTTTCAACGGGACTCATGCATTCTGTAAGTAACTAACTAACTAACTGACCTTCTCTGACCCTTCCCAAGGATACTATAATATACTGTATAACACATGTATTGCTTGTTATACCGAACCAACTAATATACAGTATAATTATATATATAGTTCTTCTCTCACAGTGTTCTCATATTCTGTTCCCCTTCTCAAGCCTCGGGGAATTATTATGAAACGTCAACATTATTTTTCTGAGCCTACATGTAAGAGACGAGTGACCTGAATGCGGATACACATATTATTAAACAACAAACAAACAGGGGTTATGACATTTTACACAATAATATAAAATGACGGGACGGGATGGAGGAGAGGGTCAGTTGAGTGTATATACTGCAGCTGATGTAATGTTTCCAAAGATGTGTGTGTGTGTGTGTGTGTGTGTGTAGGCTGCTACTGTGATATGTTTTTGATAGATGTTTGTGTGTGTGTGTGTGTGTGTGTGTGTGTAGGCTGCTACTGTGATATGTTTTTGATAGATGTTTGTGTGTGTGTGTGTGATCTGTTTAAAAATGTATGTGTGTGTGTGTGTGTGTATGTAGGCTGCTACTGTGATACGATTTTGAAAGATGTTTGTGTGTGTGTGTGATCTGTTTAAAAAAAAAAGTGTGTGTGTGTGTAACATTATTTCATCTAAAGGTCATAGTTATCTGTAGAATGTTAGTACTGTGCTTCCTGTGACAAAATATCCTGTGATAGTGTCACGAGAATATAAACAACAACAACAACAGCAACAACAACAACAACAACAACTCCAAAACAGATCATCTTCGAACAGCTGGAGTCTTTGTGTTGGTAAATAATTATGGAGCAACTGAATCCTCCAAACTATTCCAAGCAACAGAACACCATTATTCTTGCTCTCCTGCTGGTCCTGTTTCGTGGTATACTTTGGAGGAATGAAGGCACTCCAATGTAACAAAAGTGAACTACCCCCCTCTCTTAATTATAGGAGCTTGTTTCGTGGAATTGTCAGGGGGGGGGGGGGTAGAACGGGAAAATCTGTTATAGTACTGAGTGGGAACGTCTGATGGGCTGCAGGGGTTAGAGAGAGAGAGAGAGAGAGAGAGAGAGAGAGAGAGAGAGAGAATAATGGACACGAAAAAATAAAAGGAAGTAAAACATAAGAGGAATCAGGAAAATATCACACACACACACACACACACACACACACACACACACACACACACGAGAAACGTTGGAACGAAGAAGGAAAAAGTTTGTGAAGAAGCATAGTAGGAAGAAAAATGACAAAGGGAGGTTGGTAGATAAAAAGAGGGAAGAAGGAGGAAGAAAGGGAGGAAGGTAGGTAAGTAGGAAGGAGGAGGAAAATGATTGAGGAGGGAGAGAAGCTAGGAGGAAGAAAGGAGGTATGGAAGGAAGGAAAGAAGAAAGGAGGTAGGTAGAGAAGGAAAAAGAAGGTAGGTATAGGTAAAAGGAGGAAGGAGGTAGAGAAGGAAGAAGAAAGAAGGTAGATAGGTAAAAGGAGGAAGGAAGGAAGGAAGGAAGGAGGTAGGTAGAGAAGAAGGAAAATGGAAGGGAGAGAGAGAGGAGGAAGAAAGGAGGTAGGTAGGTAGGTGAGTGAAGGAGAGATGTATAGGGGAGGAGGAAAAACAGTATATAGTAAGAGGGGGAGAAGTGAGAAGCTAAATATGGGTGTGTGGATGAATGGAGGAACAAGAACATGAAGGAAAGCTCCGGCTCTTAATGATTCAAGTGAAATGAGTGAGTGAGTGAGTGAGTGAGTTGAACCCCTTTTAAGAAGTGGTCGCCCCAAGAAGAATGAGTGAGTGAGTGAGTGAGTGAGTTGAACCCCTTTTAAGAAGTGGTCGCCCCAAGAAGAAGAACAAGAACAATAATTAGGATAAAACCTAGAGCTCTCGGTTTAGGCCGGAGCTAAAAAGGGATGGATGGAGAGAGAGAAGGAAGGAAGGTATAAGTGTGTGGATGAAGGAAATAGGGATGGATGGAGGGAGAGAAGGAAGGAAGGTATAAGTGTGTGGATGAAGGAAATAGGGATGGATGGATGGAGAGAAGGAAGGAAGGAAGGAGGTAGGTAGGAATGTCTGGTGGAGTGTTAAGTATTTAGCTTCTGTTTCCTGTCATTATATTTGGTACTTAATGAGAGAATGAGAGAGAGAGAGAGAGAGAGAGAGAGAGAGAGAGAGAGAGAGAGAGAGAGAGAGAGAGAGAGAGAGAGAGAGAGAGAGAGAGAGAGAGAGAGAGAGAGAGAGAGAGAGAGAGAGAATGAGAGAGAGAGAGAGAGAGAGAGAGAGAGAATGAGAGAGAGAGAGAGAGAGAAAGAGAGATGGGGGGAGGGGGTTGTAGTGGTAGTAGCAATGGTGATGGTTGTGGTATGTATAGTATAGTTAAGGTAGGTGGTAATGGTAGTTAGTAGTGGTAGTGGTAGTGGTAGTGATTTATTTGCATATATATGTATGTATGTATGTATGTATATATATATATGTATGTATGTATGTCCCAACACAAGACAACACACACACACACACACACACACTGTAATATCCGTCTGTTTTATGGCTATGGTTTGGTAATCGTTATGTCCGTTCGTTCGTTCATTTGTTCGTGTCTTTCCAATCTCATCATCGTATTAATTGTGTAGTTTGTGTTCACCTTTGTTTGTTTGTTTGTTTGTTTGTATTTAGGCTAGTTGGTTTTTTATTTGTTCGTTTGTTTGTTTGTTTGTATTTAGGCTAGTTGGTTTTTTATTTGTTTGTTTGTTTGCTAGTTTATTTATTTGTTTGTCAGTTTTTTCTTTGTTTATTTGTTTATTTGTTTGTTTGTTTGTGTGTTTGTTTGTTTGGTTATACTTAAGGTGGTTATTATTTTAATATTCTGTCAGTCAATATGTGCATGGGAGTGGAGGTTGTAAAGTGTGTGTGTGTGTATGTGTGTGTATATGTGTGTGTGTGTGTGTGTGTGTGTGTGTGTGTGTCCAGGAAATAGACGGCTCTGTCCCCAAACATCTGTCAGGAAATTCGCCATTAAACATTAGCGTTCCCAGAAATGAGTTCGTCTGTGTGTGTGTGTGTGTGTGTGTGTGATGGGTAGGCTTTTAGTCAGTGTATATGTGTGTGTGTGTTTGTGTGTGTGTGTGTTTTGATTATTATAGTGTTGGGGAGGTTATTATAGTATGTGTGTGTGTGTGTGTGTGTGTGTATTAATTATAGTGATGATGGGTAGGCTGTCCCTGTGTGTGTGTGTGTGTGTGTGTGTGTGTGTGTGTGTCTGTGTGTGTGTGTTCTTACAAGGTCTCACAACCAATCAGAGTCTGGGTTTCCCTTCTGATAATTACTCTTCCCTTCAGGTGTACACGTCAGGTGGGACAGACTACATGTACAAAATAAAGTACAAATGTAGATGGTAGTACATGTGTGGTGGGAGAGGCTGTACAAAATAATGATAAATAAACTGTACTAAAACTGCAATAAGTATAAATTTATCTGGTAATATACGGTATTTGTGGTATAGTCAGCAAAAAAAATATATATATATACAGTATATACAAATTTGAAACCCCCTTATATGTATGAATATAATAAATTTCAATATCAAAATATATATATCGTTACGAAATGAGAACTTATGTATGCGTAACAGATATAATCCGACTGTATATTAAGATTTAAAGAAAGCCACTGAAGTTTAAAGTCCCAATCACAACACCAAAGGTAATTATTCCTAATATATATTAAGCTACTTATTTACAATTATATTACAAGAGAAAAAAGAAATACAGGATAACGCAAGTTACATTAAATCCCAATAACAAATTAAACTTAACTAACACAATAATTCCTAATTTAACACAATAATAATACACAATAATAACCGGGCGAGTAGAGAGTGTCGGAAAAATAATGTCTATAAAATATAATGTTACTTATCTGTACTGTACAAGGAGGCAGCTGTATACCACTCAGAACACCAACACTAACACTAACACCACTCAGAACACCAACACCAACACCAACACCAACACCAACACTAACACTAACACTAACACTAACACACCACCACCAACTCCACAGACCTTCTACCTGACAGAAGAAGAAGAAGAAGAAGAAGAAGAAGAATTATAGGGCTTGATGCCTATCGACTCGTAATGGTCATTAAGGCAGTCAGTGTTATTACATACTCATATCTTCCCCCAGCCTTTTACAGCCAGGTATCTACTTACTGCTACGTGAACAGGGACATTGGGGCTTAGCAAAATCTGACAG
>JAWZYT010006598.1:35000-50000 GCA_034508575.1 Petrolisthes manimaculis
TTGCCAGGTGCAGGGAAATTTTATCTATTTTAGGGAATTTTGAAGTCCACACAGGAAAATTATATAAAGATTGTTCAAGAGTAATCAGGGAAATTTCTACCAGACGAAATACTCAAAAGACCATCAGTGTCCAAAAATAAAACAGGGAATTCTTGAGATAAAAAGGTAAAAGTACCCAAAAGACCGTCAAAGTTTGAGAGTAAAACAGAGAAATATTGAGGTAAAAAGGGAAAAAACAAAACGAAATAGAGCAACAATGTTCAAGAGTAAACCAGGGAATTAATTATTGAGGCCAAAAAGAGGAAATTCTAAAGATGAAGTTAGGGAAAATCGCATCAAAGCAGACCTCTGGCATCATTGGTGTATGCGTGTGTGTGTGTGTGTGTGTTGTATATGTGCCTGGCAGTCCTGTAATAGTGGCTGGGTCTGGGTGGCTGGCTGGCTGGCTTCAATCCTATCTCACCTCAGCACCTCAACTCAGTCCAGTCTGTTGTGAGCAATGGCCGTGAGGACGTGTAGTGTCTCCAGAGAGCGCTAGTCTCCTGTGACAAGCTGGTTTCTGAGCAATTCGTCCAAGAGCTGCATCGACTGAGGATTAATATACACGTGACTAGCTTACCACAAGATAATATATATATTTTGAGATCATAAGCACCAGAGTACATTTAATACAGGTGTTTGGACGTATTTCTCAGATTTTTAACCACTAGAGTAAGTTTTTCGGTGTTATTTCGTGTTATATTCATAGCGAGGAACGTCTTTGTCTGAAATGGATATGGAAATCTCAGGAAATGGACCCTTATTGTGAGTGACAGACCGCAAACCGTGAGATGTACAGTGTGTGAGTGAATTTGAAGAGTGTAAATAAGTGCAGTGGTTTGTTTTGACTAAATAATATTCTCTTCCAAGTCTTATTTTGAACTCAATGGAAGAGTATAAATAAGTGCAGTGATTTGTTTTGACTAAATATTAATTATAATCCTCTTAAAGTTGTGTGAAAAGAACACGAAGGATATAAAGAAAGCACACCCAACAGAACAGTTTGTAATTTTATCCTGCTAAGTGATAAAAAAGCATTGTTGACAGATTATTTCAAACATTATATGAGTGAACAATACAGAACAGTGTATAGTGTTTTCGGTGATAAATTTTATGATTCATTGTAAATATATATATATATATATATGTATGTAGGCTATGTGTGTCTTAATGGGAGATGGACCACCACCAATGTATATCCGTTTTGTACAATATATTATGTTGAAAGACGTATTGCAGTGTAAAGTTCCAAGGATGTGTTTCGTACTACTAGTTGTGTTGCTTCATTCCCTCTGCCTGTGTGTGTGTGTCTGGGGAGTTCCATTTCTCTCGTAGGTAGGTAGGGACGCCAGCCAATCAACCTATCTAAAAAAGAACCTATCCCTTATCCTTTAAGTATGTACAGTTAGTGACGTAGACATACATTGCTCAGTCAGTGAAGAGTACAGTATAGTGGCCTCGTCGTCGTCGTCGTTGTTGTATTTTTAAAGGTGGTGTTGGTAGCTGGGACCAACACTCGAGTCATTTTTAATAGCTCATACCTACCTTCGTCTGGGAGGGTCGAGTTGCCTTGTGGACGTTTGTGTAATCATATGCTGTATTAATTGGAGGTTTATTTTCGAACCACACGAAGCCCTTAGTGCCGTTAAAGTTGTGTGTTTAGATTATCAACGAGTGTATCTATAATTAGCACTCAAATGGGTGTAAATAATGATGTATGTATATATAGCATGTGGAGTCAGTGTCGCGTTGCCTAATGAATGAGTGCGTTGGTCGGTCGGTCGGTGAGGCGATGTACGATAATTCTCTTCATTTCTGACTCCCAAACGTTTTATTTTCATATATTATACCAGGGCCTTCTACTCCCAAACGTACTGTATATAATATATCTAGTGACGCTGAAGTCTGGAACAAAAAAGTAAATTCCTTCTCCATCCTTGTGTCTATATATCACCGTTACATGCTCATTGATAGCTTAACAGTACAGTATACGGTATTCCAAAGGTCTTTATTAGTATGTCTTACCATATTAGAATCTATAAAACTATTGTAACTAAAGTGGAATAGAGTAAAGATGTATTCCCAAGATTTCTTCGGTATTGTTGGATTATTTCACAGATAAATTATTATTATTGTCATTTTTTTAAAGTTTACCTTGGTGTTAAAGTGTCTTGGAATTGTTTTTCGTCGCGTGTGTAGATGGGAATTATTGATGTGGATATTTACATGCACGTCGGTTTAGATGATATATAGTTATTGATGCACAATATTTACATGTTGACTGGGTACATCCTATATATGGCCAGCTGACATGGATGGAACCTTGTCTATTTTAGGGATGGCTGAATCACATCCCAGGAACTCTCTCTCTCTCTCTCTCTCTCTCTCTCTCTCTCTCTCTCTCTCTTATTTCCCCTGATAGTGACTGGTGGTATTGGCATTGGCTTGGTCTGGGTGCTAGCTGAAGTCCTGGCCAAGTCACATGCACACACAACAATTTATTACATTAGAGTGCTTTCATTCCTCCAAAGTATGTTAGGAAACAGGACCAGATTAAGAAAGATAATGGTAGCCTGTTGTTTGGCAGAGCTTGGAGGAATCATTCACTCTAGATTTAACAACAATGTACTACCTACCACCCCCATAATTAAAGTGATGTAGTACAACTTTATACACCATCATTTAGAGCCATGGAGTGTTCATATTTTCTTATTCTATGTTTGCGACTTGGTAAGGGGATTAGGTTCATTGCTGTATTTATATTGGATGGAATGGATAGAAAGGTATAAATAAATATCATTAGTATAAAGAGTAATAGATGGTAGATGTAATGACGTAGTGACAGTATTGTATAATACGAGACATGACTGTGATGTGCTAATCGTTTTCTTGGTTACAGGTAAAGAAAGAAAGATAGAGGACTGTGGTTGAGTGCGCCGTGTTTATATAGTGAAGCACAAAGTGTAGTTAGTGATTAGTGTGTAAAGTGAGCTAGTGAAGTGATCAGTGATAATGAGTGAAGTACAGGATTACACACGCCAGGGGCCCCGGCTTCCGCCCCTACTCGCTAGGAACAAAGCCTTACCCGATCTGTTCCCCGCTGCCGAGTCCAACACCGGCCATGCTACTGTCGTCACCTCCTCCCCAGTCACCGCCGCCGCTGCCGTCGCCCCTAAAGAGGATTCCGTAGGCCACCCAGCGCCCCCACTAGTGGTTAGGGGTGGCACGGGGTCCTCAGCTGGGGCACTGTCACCCACGTCTGTCCCTGGAGCCCCACCCACCTTCCCTCCCGTCCCTACGCTGGTCGGGAACAAGTACCTGCTCACACGACCCTTCGACCACTCCGCCTGCCACGCCACACATATCCACACCGGCCAAAGCCTACTTGTCAAGGTCAGCATCACCACCGCCAACCCTCATGGTCACACATTATAGCTCAGCCCACCACCTACACACACCATAATAACTAAAACAACTGCACACAAATAATTACTAAAACCATTACACACACACCGTAATGACTAAAACCACTACACATACATCCTAATAACACAAACCGCCACACACATACACACACTGTAGTAACTAAAAACACACCACATAGTGGCCCGGATATCACTTGGGTAACATACAGTACACAATACCCGCATGGTACAGTACACAGTGGTCTACATCTCTGTTGTAATGTTTTGGTTACAACACACACTAACCTCATTAGCCTATTATTGATTACCCGCTACTGTTTTTTTTAGGATTGTATTAATTTGACGATGGTTACTAACAAGTCTCAAGTTACGTCTTTTGTTGTGAGTGGTGTAATATTTTCTGGTATTATTTTTTCTCTAATGTGCAGTACTACAGTCTCTTTAGAATAGTTGTTCATTTACATATATTATTAAGTTATGGTGTGAATGCTGTTTTGGTGTGAGGCAGGAGGTGATTTAAACATGTTTCCCTTGACCTGTGAAAGGACTTGGACAACTCCTTGGCTTAGACTTGCCTAAATCCGCCGCCTTCACATTTGCAGAAAGGTTGACAGACATGATTTCAAGCTTTCTTCTCCAGCTGGCAGGTCCTGTGTGAGAAAGGTCAGATCGAAGTGAGAACACAGAGGGAATGACATCGTGGGTCGCACCTGTACGGAACATTAGGCTACTCACATGCATATTACATACAGGGGTAAAAGTCATTACCAGCGTCGCGTCGTTAATAGAATATAGAAGAAGACATGATTGGCTATTGATCCACTACGCATATATACATTTATTAGAGGTTGGTACGACAAATGTAAAGTGCTGGAAGGAAGTAAGGTAGTGTAGGTCAATCATAGTGGTAACCATAATTTTATAGCCTACCGTATTGTACAGCCTGGTCCTGCTGGGCATAGCGAAGGCCGGTACGATGGCTATAATAGCTACACTTGACGTCTGTGGAGTCATTGTATCGCCCACACCATGATTGACTTTTGTATAGGGTTCTTATTACTCGATTATGTAACTAGTCATGTGGCGTGTTGTGTCAGGGAGAAAGAACTCTTAAGATATAGCCTAATGTACAGTACACCGTTGCTGGTATTGCGTTTGTTTATGTAACTGTAGTCATTTGGCGAGTTATATCAGTGAGAATGAACTCTTGAGATTTACCGTACACTAGGGTACACCGTTGCTATCTCGTCGTAGGCCTATATAGCAAGTACTGTACATAATAGAGTCACGGTCAGTAGTCCTGTTATCTCTCTACTCCTCCTGTCTGGTGTGGTGGTAATAAGTGGTGATAAGATGCACGCAGTCAGTTCCCTCTAATGATGATTGTCCGTGAATTAATCCTACTTATTTTGTAATTTCGTTGTTGATTTTTGTAAACGTGACTAATCCGTGTTTTTTACCGTCAAAGAGGAAGGACGAATAGTGCTTCTCATCGTGATATTTACAGTATACCCTACTATCTTGAAAGATATATCCGAAAATGTTTATTTGAAAGAGTTTGTAGGATAAGAGACATTATTAATTAATCTTGCTATTCAATACAGCCCTATGGTGTTTTTTTTTCTTCCTTTTTGAGATTCGAGCCGGTTATTTATTGTGGCCTTTCCGAACCGTCAGTCAGCAGCCTTCACCAAATTTGAACCAGAGCGTAACGAAATGTCGCACTTGGCCGGTTTGTCTGCTGTACTGAGCTGTTTCCTCGGCCATCTTCCCCTCCTAGGCTTCCAATTCTTTCCCCAACTTCCTTCCCTACCTACTGTGCCTAGCCTACTCTTTCTACAGTCTCCCACCCTATCTACCTACTCTTTTCTATCCCTCCCTACTCTTTCCCCGTCCTTCCAACATATCTACCTATTTTTTGCCCTACTTTCGGAACTCCTCTCCCTACTATTACTTCTACTTTTCCCCCGCCTTTTCTCTCCCTACCTACCTCCCTACCTACTGTACTCTATCCCCGACCTACATCCCTCCTTACCTACTCTTTACCCGACTCAGTGCATACGATAACTACTATACGTTTCACAACCACGATGATAAGGATAAGGAGGGCGCTAGGTAGAGATAAGACGGAGATTGTCACATGGTCACCTCGTGCAGAAATTAAGTAAGGTTGCAACATCACTCTTAACTGCCTTGAATTGTGTGATAGCGTCGGGCATAATATTATAATGAAGTGTTTGTCTCTGACTTGTGTGACTAATCTTTGGTGTAGAATCTAGTTTTGACTCGTCATAGAATTATATTTATAGTTACTGATATCACCATTACGGAGGCAAAACGGTCATGCAGTCATTTAATGTTTTACGGTAATATAGATGCAGCTTACACTTATATGTATATGTTTATGTAATTATATAGGTATGGAAATTGAGAAAGTTATAAAAGAGATCGCCGGCGCTTCGTATTGCCAGTGTTTAAAAATGGAGAAAGTTATCAAAGAGAGATCGTTGGTGTTTTATGTTGCCATCGTTTGAAAATGGAGACAGATATATCGGAGAAATATGTTTGATGCTGCCAGCGTATAAAAATGGAGAAAAGTATAAAAAAAAAGAGAGAAGCTAGTTGGTGAAAGATAGAAAAAGAGAAACGGTTGGTGCTTCGTGTTATCCAGTAGCCCTTCACGGGACGCCACCGAAGCAGAACAGCCAGGGTGAAGGAGAGAGAGAGAGAGGAGGATTTACTTTAGTTCACACGGAAGTTCGCAAGGCCTGGCCATTGCACCTGCCACATGACTGACTCTTACTGTACCACTCATTCATGATGGTGGCTCACTACCGTCTGTCTGTCTGTGTGTCACCAATGTCCAAATTGCCTATGAAATAAAACCTTGATGAATTATAATTGATGTGTGTGTATAAAGTAAATAGAAGGGTGCTGGTCTGGTTGCCCCGTGTGTGTGTATGTGTAAAGTACTAGGGGTACTAGGTAGTACTTATGGGCCTGTGTGTGTGTGAAGTAGAGGAAGGGGCACTGGGTACTGACTGACTGGTGGGCCTAAATACTCATGATGATGATGATGATGATGATGATGTTGGTTCAGTAAGCCCACAGCGACACGGTCCACGACTCATCTCACCAGCCAGCCAGTCAGCCAATCACGACGCTACACCACACCACGCCTCCCAACACACACACACATACATATTCTCTTGGGACGTAGGGGTCGTAGAACCTCCCGTATTCGTCCTGAACTCCTGCACCTAACCACCCCGATGTTCATAGTGTAATCTGCCTCTCTGACCTTGATAAAGCCTGGCAATATAAAGATAAGCATATATTGGTATCAATATGACAATAGTCTACCTCATTGTTTTATATTTGTCCAAGTAGGACACTGGTCAAAACTAACTTTCGTATAAAATTTAGCTTACTACCAGTAATACTATTGATTATTACTTATAATGTTGATCACCTGACGATGGTCCAGGCTTCGTCATTACCAACACCGTGACGTTTCGGACATAATATACCACCATACTTGTTTATAAGGTGAAATGACGGGATTACATCAATATTACCTTGTTCATGTTGAGAGATTATTGTGTTTGTTGTGAGGTTTGTGTGTCTATATTAATTGGTTGTTATATTTGTTTATCCCACAGAGCCTGGAGGGACGGGTGGCACATGAGTTGGTAGCACATCACGCCCTGATGGCTGGGTGTGAGGGTGTACGCTCACCCCTCGAGATGGTGGTGTCAGGGTGCAGGCGGCGGGCGTGGGTGGTTTTCCCCGCCCATCACGGAGACCTCCACTCTTACGTGCGGCTGCGGCGGCGGCTGCGGGAGGCCGAGGCACAGAGGCTCTTCACTAAGGTAGCCTCTACTGTGGCCGCGTGTCATCAGGCTGGACTTGTTCTCAGGGACCTCAAATTACGCAAATTTGTTTTCACCGACCCAGACAGGTGAGTGTTTGTGTGTGACCTTGTTTTTAGCAGGTGTATGGTGAGGTGGGCGTGATAGTGATGGCAGTGTGTGATGGGCGTGGTGACATGTGAGTGAGTGTAAGGGCGTGTGAATGACAGGTGAGTGGGTAAGGGCGTGGTGGTGGTGGTGGTACAGGAGTTGGTGTAGAGGCGTGGTGATTGTCGTACCGTAGCATCAGAGAGGAGGGAGGGGGTGACGGACAAGGTCGCTCGCCTCCTTATGTGTTCCAGCAAGGTGAGGTGACGCCGGTGTGCAGGTGGCCCGTGGTGTTTGTGTGTATGTCCTGAGAGAGAGAGAGAGAGAGAGAGAGAGAGAGAGAGCACCACCACATTCCTGCCCACCCGCCACTCGTGTACCAGATGCCCCAGGCTGTACACAAGCACGTCGCCTCGCCCTCCCTGCCTCGTTCTGTCTGCTTCCCTCTCCTACTCCTCCTCCTTCCCTCTCATTGGATCACCAGAGGACAAAGAAACGACTCTTTCTCCTTGTCTCCTCACCACCACGCCCTCATTTATCTCATACCTCATTCACCACCACGCTTTCATATTTATCTCATACTTCATTCACCACTACGCCTTCATATTTATCTCATACCTCATTCACCACTACGCCTTCATATTTATCTCATACCTCATTCACCACCACGCCTTCATATTTATCTCATACCTCATTCACCACTACGCCTTCATATTTATCTCATACCTCATTCACCACCACGCCTTCATATTTATCTCATACCTCATTCACCACCACGCCCTCATATTTATCTCATACCTCATTCACCACTACGACCTCGTATTTATCTCATACCTCATTCACCACTACGACCTCGTATTTATCTCATACCTCATTCACCACCACGCTCCTATACATTATTTAATTTATATCTCATTTTACAATATACGGAGGAATATACGTAAGGAATGAAGGAGTGTTTATAGAGGGGAGAGTTGGGGAGTCAGGAATGTTGTTATGTTGAGGGGCAAAGTATGATTGTGTGGTATACGTGGCAGGAGTGAATGCGTGTGGTGAGAGGGGAGTTTTCACGCTGGAAGGTTTGATCTGCTTTGGCGTTAAGTTTGGGGCGAGAGACGTGGTATAATGTAGGGATGTGGAGCGAGAGACATGGTATAGTGATGAGCGAAAGACGTGGTATTAGCAGGAGTGTGTAATGAGAGGCAGGCGTGGTATTAGGAGTGTGAGGCGTGGCGTGGCGTGAATGTGTGGTAGGCTTGGGTGGCATTATGACGAGCGAGACGGAGATGGTGGCGGCAATGGCGTGGGGGCAAGGATGTCAGTGTGTGTGTGTGTGTGTGTGTGTGTGTGTGTGTGTTATAGTGAGGTTAGGTTTTGGTCTGGTCTGCTGGTATGGATAGTGGCGTCGGAGGGAGGAGGAGGAGGAGTAGTAGTAGTAGTAAGGGCATGCTGGGAGGGAAAGACGTCCTTGAAGTTTTCTTACCCTCTTGTCCTGAACTGGGTGGGAGGTAGGGGATGGATGGATATACTGTACTTACTTGGGTCGGTGGAGGGAGGGAGGGGACGGACATGCTAGCTTGGGTGTGTAGGGAGGAAGGGAAGGTCGGGATGGATGGAGGGAGGGTGCAGGGTTGTATTTGTTGTTGGGTAGTCACATCATCGTCTTACACATTGGGGGGATTTTTGTGCTGTTGTCTTAGTTGGTGTGGTGGTGAGTGTTGTGTTGAGTGACGAACCGAGGCTGTGTGTATGAGAGAGAGCTCTAGAGATATAAGGTGAAAGTGTAAGAAGAGGAACCCAAAGAACATATAAAAAGCAACAAAACACACACATGCAGAGAGAGAGAGGTGAAAGTGGAAGAAGAACTCAAAGAACATAATTTATAAAGAGCAACACACACACACACACACACAGAGAGAGAGAGAGTTCAAATTCAAATTCATTTATTTTTCCACAGGGTAGTGGCTATTACAGTCAGTACCTACATATTATGGGTAGTCAGTCGTCTACTCGTCAAACATTATATACATTAAATAACATAGAAAAGTAAATTAGGTTTGCTATGAGTGAATATGAAATTACAGTAGTACATAAAATTACAATAAATATAAAATTACAGTTGTGATATAAAAAAAGTTAAAAGAGAGTAAATAAAACTATCATTAAAACTGAATGTTGTTAAAAGAGAGTAAATATAAAATATAATTAAAACTGAATGTTTTTTAAAAGAGAGTAAAATTAATAAAAAATATCATTAAAACTGAATGTTGTTAAAAGAGAGTAAATATAAAATATCATTAAAACTGAATGTTTTTTTAAGAGTAAATATAAAATATCATTAAAACTGAATGTTGTTAAAAGAGAGTAAAATTAATAAAAAATATAATTAAAATTGAATGTTGTTAAAAGAGTAAATATAAAATAACATTAAAACTGAATGTTTTTAAAAGAGTAAATATAAAATAATAAGAGAGAGAGAGAGAGAGAAATGGTGATAGTTAAAGAAGAGTACCATATAGTGTAGGATAGGAACATTAGGCTATGGATGTTTATGGATGGATGGGTGTGTAGTGGAGGTGGTAGCCTAGCTAGCATCTCGCCCGAGGAGGAGTTCAGTACCACCTCATTCCTTCTCCCCCTTCACTCCCCCCCCCCTCATCCCTTCCTCCATAACACGGTGTCACCCCTCACCCCCCTACATGGCGTCACCCCTCCCTCACACGACCAAAACAGCAGACGGACCGAAAATGGATACTTCTTAGCTCTCTCCCCACCCCGTCTCTCTCTCTCTCTCTCTCTCTCTCTCTCTCTCTCTCTCTCTCTCTCTCTCTCTCTTCTCTCTCTCTCTCACACATAAATTTAGGCCTAAGCGAATGGAGGGAGGTGAGACAGATGGAATGTTATAGTGATGAGGAGGGAGCCTGTCAGTGAATGGAGAAAAGAGAGACGTAAGTGAATGGAATGTAAGAGGATGGATGGATGGAAAATTGGTGGTGAATGGAAGTGCTTTTGAGAGAGAGAGAGAGAGAGAGAGAGAGAAAGTCGCTATCAACACGAGTTATAAGTTGCGACATTGCCTCCTTGAGTTGCGTAAATCTATTTTAAGTGTATTTTTTTTAAAAGCTAATAAAGTAAACCAACCAATTGAGCCGTCCTTGCCACGGTGTTTGTTTACAAGTGTTTTGAGGAGAAGTTTTAGTCTATTTTAAGTGTAATATTTGCTAAAGCTAATAAACTAACCAGCCAACTACGCCGTGCTTACTACTGTGTTTGTTAATGTGGGTTGGATGCTTTTAAGGAGTGGTGGTGGTAGTGGTAGGGGAGTAGTGGTGAGAAGTTGTAGCCTAGTAGTGGTGGTGAGGAGTAGCCTAGTAGTGTAAATTTGTTGTCAGTGCAATGGATTTTTTTTTTGAGCTGATAAACCAACCCACCAAGCAACTGAGTCGTCCTTGCGTATGTGTTTGTTTACATGTGTGCTGGGGAGGTTTTGAGGAGTGGTGGGCCGGCCAGCTGGTCATTTGTTTATTTGGGTAGAAGGGAAAAAGACTGCTTCCTTATTCGTTGCTTCTTCTGTTGGTCCATCCCACCCAACTTTTCTCTCTCTCTCTCTCTCTTCGTTGTCTATATTTTGTTTACACATTTATTCATTATATATTTCCCTCTTATTCTTACTCATTCCAGTTATTTTAAATTTCTTTTTTTGTAGTTTCGTTATCTTTCTTTATCATTTTCCTTCATTTCCATTTGACGCTTGCTGCAAATTTCCTCCTTCTCCCTCCCTCACTTGATCCGTATCTCCTCTCCCTCCTCTCCCACATTCCTCCATCCAGGCCATCATCCTACGCCACACTCCCCCACCCCCCACCCCCCACCCACCACACAACATTCTCAAGCCAGACTGACCCCACCCACCCTCTCTACACCCTCATCTATCCCCTCCCCTCATTTGCCTATACTCCCTCCCTCTCCCTTACCTACCTACCCCATTCCACTCATCCCACACCTATCCCTCTACCTACCCCCTCCCCCCCTCCAGCCACCCCTTAGGAGGAACTGGTCTGCTGTTTGTGTGTGTGTGTGTGCAATTGACCTCCAGACAATACACGTACACATACATGTATGTAAAGGGGTACATACATACATACACGTGTACATGTCTATACACACAAACCTTAATACACACATAATCATGTGTACGCAAACAGTCCCAGACAAACACAGGACTGCCAACACACACATACACATACACACTACAATACACACACACACACTGTAATACACACACACACACACTGCAATACACACACACCACAATAAGGAAAATACCTTAGTAGGTTAATAAGGAAAATTGTAGAAATCAAATTGTACAAGATCAAAACAAAAACAATGAATCGTCTCGAGGGAATATAAGGTTTTCCCGATTACACATCCTTTATTTTGTGTGTGTGTGTGTGTGTGTGTGTGTGTGTGTGTGTTGGTCGGGTCAGTTACCTCGAGAGACTAAATTCAGCCGAGGCGGGACACGAACCCTGGGTATGATGAAACCCTAATGGAATTCAACCTCTCAGGTGTTGTTAATGGTGGTGGTAGTAGTAGTAGTAGTAGTAGTAGTAGAGGTGGTCTGGTAGGGTGGTAGTAGTGGTGGTGGTGGTCTGGTAGGGTGGTAGTAGTAGTAGAGGTGGTCTGGTAGGGTTGTAGTTGTGTGATTTGTTGTGGTAGTTGTGGTGGTGGTCTGGTAGGGTGGTAGTAGTAGTGGTGGTGGTCTGGTAGGGTGGTAGTAGTGGTGGTCTGGTAGGGTGGTAGTTGTGGTGGTGGTGGTCTGGTAGGGTGGTAGTAGTGGTGGTCTGGTAGGGTGGTAGTAGTAGTGGTGGTGGTCTGGTAGGGTGGTAGTTGTGGTGGTGGTGGTCTGGTAGGGTGGTAGTTGTGTTGGTGGTGGTCTGGTAGGGTGGTAGTAGTAGTGGTGGTGGTCTGGTAGGGTGGTAGTTGTGGTGGTGGTCTGGTAGGGTGGTAGTTGTGTTGGTGGTGGTCTGGTAGGGTGGTAGTTGTGGTGGTGGTGGTCTGGTAGGGTGGTAGTTGTGGTGGTGGTCTGGTAGGGTGGTAGTTGTGTGATTTGTTGTGGTAGTTGTGGTGGTGGTCTGGTAGGGTGGTAGTTGTGGTGGTGGTGGTCTGGTAGGGTGGTAGTAGTAGTGGTGGTGGTGGTCTGGTAGGGTGGTAGTTGTGTTGGTGGTGGTCTGGTAGGGTGGTAGTTGTGTGATTTGTTGTGGTAGTTGTGGTGGTGGTCTGGTAGGGTGATAGTTGTGGGATTTGTTGTGGTTGTTGTGATGTTAGTGATCTGGTAGGGTGGTAGTTGTGTTGGCTGTTGATTGTGGTGGTGTTGGTTGTGGTAGTGATTAAGTGAATGTCTAGTTGTGGTAGTGATAAGGTGATTATCTGGTTGTGAAAAAGGGGATTATCTAGTGGTGGTGGTTGTTGTTATGATGGTGATGTTGCTGGTTAGAAACACACACATACACTCACACAAAACAACAACAACAACTTTCAAGGCAGTGAATACCATGCCATACATGCATTCATAAACACACACACACAACATACTACACACACAACATACACACACACATAACATACACACACACACACGCAGACACACACAGACACGCTCAGGACACTTGAAGGTCAGCACTGAGATACTGTATTGCTCTCTCTCTCTCTCTCTCTCTCTCTCTCCACTATTTACATCTTGCCTCACACTCCCTCGGGTTTGATTTCCAACTAGTGTGGTAACCTCCTCATATTTATTTACAGGGCATTGTAGTGTGTGTGTATGTATGTGTGTGTGTGATTAGTGAGGCCATTCCAAGTGTGTGTGTGTGTATATGTGTGTGTCCCTTCCTTATCCTTCCTCTCGTCTATGTATCCACACACACATCTCTGGCTTCTCGTTCAGGTGATGACGTCAGCTGACACACACACACACACACACACACACACACACACACACACACACACACACACACACTGCTCTATCTATCCTCCTCTTCTGTCTCTGGTTGATTTATTTATATTTTTTCTCTGCACTCTCTCTCTCTCTCTGATTTATTAATATATTTCCACTCTGCTTCCTCTATATTTCTCTGATTTATTTTCATTTTTATAATCTCTGCTTCTGCTTGATTGATTTATATATTTTTCCCATTACTCTCTCTCTCTTTTATTTATATTCTATTTTTTTCCCTTTATATTCAGGGTAAGATTTATTCCAGAGATAATAATGATTGTGTGTATTGTTTTGTGTGGCGGTAAAAGGCCAAGTGAATTAAGCAAATGGCCTTTGATTTTTATATTCTGACAAGTATTGCATTAATGATATTTTTACTCTATGTAGCTATTTGGTTCGATCAATATTTTCCTTCTTTTTATTACTACAAGTTTTGACCTTTCTGGTTAATTTATTTATCTTTATATATATTATTATTATTATTAAACTTTCTGATTTTAATTAAAGACTTTTGTGATATCATGTAGGGGAATTGGAGACTTCTGATTCCTCCTGACTATGCCACCAAACAAGCTCCTTTCCATATAGGTGACGTTTCGTGACGATATTAAATTTTGAAGGACACTTTAATTTTAAAGTCCAATAATTTTCTGACTACACCACAGAATCCCTTAAAAAAAAAAAGTAAAAAAATAAAAAAAAAATAATAATAATAATAATAACTAAAAACTAAAAATATAAATAAAAAAAATAAGAAAGAAAATAAATAATTGAATAAGATTATAAAATGCTATCAAACATAAGTGACTGGGACATCAACTCAAAACCTGCCTTATCTCAGTTACACTTGTTTTTGTATAATATTTTTAGCTCCTCCTTAAGGGTGTATCTCCTTGTTCAGCCTTGGGGGCTCAGTTCAGTATCCTCCCCTTCCCCTCCCCCCTCTCCCCCCTCCATTGATCTCCCTCTCCCCCCCCTCCCCTCCCCCCCCCACACACTCTTTCCTCCCTCTATCTCTTCATTTATTTTTTCTCCCTCACTCTTTTCTCTCTTTCTCATAACACCTTTACACCTTCATTCCTTTTTCTCTCTCTCCCTCCCAATATTTCTCTCCAACTCTCCCCCTTTCCACCCCATCCCTTACCCACCCACCTAGAGAGAAAGAGAGAGAGAGAGAAAAAAAAAGTGAAGATAGCCTTTGCGCAACACCCATCTATTTTTTTTTTTATCAAGTGTAAAATTTAATATAGTAGAAAGGTCTTGGTTGGATTAGAGTGTGTTGTGGCAAGTAAGAGTGGGTGGATAGGAATGTATATGTGTATGTAGTTATTATGTGGTGTGTGTGTTTATGTATGTATGTAGTGCAAGATGTCATATATTTTTCCTAGTGTCCTGATGTATTTTTGTATATTATTATTCTGTCTTATCTTTCCCTTCTTCTTTTTCCCCTATACCCCTCCCTTCCTCTCACCCCTTTACCACTCCCTTCATCTCCCTGTTTCACCCCTCCCTTTCTCTCCTTTAATCCTTCTCTTACTCCCCTTCATCCCTACCCTTCTCTCCCATTCACCCCTCCCTT
>JAWZYT010006598.1:52500-59955 GCA_034508575.1 Petrolisthes manimaculis
TTTTTTTCTGTAGATCTCTTTCATGATGATATTTTCTGTTCCCATAATTGTCGTTCTGATATTATCATCTCGTATTATTTTCTTTTTTTTTATATATAACAAAACATAAACATACGAGCTAAACGCCTGGTGTATGTATTCTTCTGTATTATGGGACTTTTATAATATTCCACGAGTTACATTATACTGTCGCTCATTGTAATACAGTATACTCGTATGTATGTAACCCCTGCTGTCTGTCTCTGTATGTGTCTCGTCATCATGTGAGTTGGGTGGGAACCTAGAATATACTGTATACGCAACGTTGTGTTTGCACCTCACCTACTAACCTTACGTCACAATCACGGTCGCAACGTTACGCCACTATATATATACTTTGTCTTTTGTCTTTTTTTTTTTGCGGGAAATCTGGGCGTCACGTGAGCCGAGGTGTATATATAATAATAATAACAATACTACTACTACTACTACTACTACTACTAACTACTACTACTAATAATAATAATAATAATACTAATAATAATACTAATAATAATATAGCAGTGCACGTGGTGGTTCTTCCTTCATCATTGTACCACGTGCACGTGTACAAACACACGTGTCAGGCTGTGAAGGATCATGGTCAGTTATACATATGATGGCTCCATAGATAACAAAGACGAGGAAGGAACCATGACCACTGTATATACGATACCTCCGTCGATAACAACAACAACAACACCACCCCATTAAATCCACATGGCCAGTTATTAAATACGAATACTCCATAAATAACAACAACAACAACAACACCCCATTAAAGCCACATGGCCAGTTATAAATACGAATACTCCATAAATAATAACAACAACAACAACAACACCCCATTAAAGCCACATGGCCAGTTAAAATACGAATACTCCATAAATAACAACCACAACACCTTATATATGCTATTCATTATATTATCAGACGTATATATATTTATTGGTTATCGTTGTCGAGTTGTACTGTATATGCCTACATGGGTTGTTTTGCACGTGGTCCATTTCTTACCACGTGGTTGGTGATGGGGACTGATGGCAGGCTGTGTGTGTGTGTGTGTGTGTGTGTGTGTGTGTGGATTCTAATAGCAGATTGAGTTTACATTCTTTTTAGATTTAGTTTTGGTTCATTTTAGATTTAATATAGGTTTAGTTTATATTTCGTTTAGGTTCAGTTTTAGGTTTAATGTTGAGTGAGTTTAAGTTAAGTTTTAGTTCAGGTTAGTTTTTAGGCTTAGGTTTTATTGCTTCTCCTCCTCCTCTTGGCTACATCATCAACTACATGTCTACAATACCCACACATCAATTTGAAGTTATTTTTAGGTAGTAGTAATATCAAGTTGAAGTTATTTTTAGGTAGTAGTAATATCAAGTTCAAGTTATTTTTAGGTAGTAGTAATATCAAGTTGAAGTTATTTTTAGGGAGTAACACGACTCAGTGAGAGAAACAGTGGAAGGAAGAAACCCAACCCGACACGACCTGCCCCAGACAGTGACTAAAAAAAATGACCTTTTCACACAGAATAAACGAGTCTTAGTCATGACACTGTCGTCTCCCCGTTTGTCACAGCCAGACAGTCTATAACGGTGCTGTCATTACCTCAGTGGAGTTCATTGTATATCCAGTCCATTGGTTATCATGTAGTGTTATAATGATACAGTAGCCAGCCAGTCAGCAGTATATAAACAACACAATCAGTTACACAGTCAGTAGTTCATAGAGTTCAGAGTCTTGTTGGCAGGGAGACATTGTTTGGCATTGGTCCAGTGTAAGGAAGGCAGGCAGGCAGACATTCAGACAGACAGGCAGACAGACCGGGAGACAGACAGACAGACAGACAGACCGGCAGACAGACAGACAGGAGAGACAGTACCACTAGGGGAGACGTGGCGAGGCGAGGCCGAGGCGAGGCTAGACACTTAGTATAGGTGTAGGTAGGATAGGCTATGTGGTCACTTCTCATTGGGTGTAGCCTATATAGGTGTGTGTGTAGGTGGTAATGGTGTTTACATACTGTTCTGATGGTCAAATACTGTCTGTCTTGCCCACTTTAATCACTTCTTACAAGCCATATTTTCTGATTTATTTCTCCTGTAGTTTTAGAGTCTGCCCCTTTCCTCACTCTCTTTTCT
The DNA here is from genome assembly GCA_034508575.1 of Petrolisthes manimaculis. Taxonomy (NCBI): domain Eukaryota; kingdom Metazoa; phylum Arthropoda; class Malacostraca; order Decapoda; family Porcellanidae; genus Petrolisthes; species Petrolisthes manimaculis. Next base: position 54,657 of record JAWZYT010006598.1, read on the forward strand.
ACCTTCTTACAAACCGGTTATATTTTCTTATTTCTTTATAATTTTAGAATGTGTCTGCCTCCCTTTCCTCACTCCCTTTTCTACCCTCCTTAATTATAAACCCTATATTCTGGTTTCATTTATAGTTTTAGAATGTGTTGCTGTGTGTGTGTTGTGTCTCTCGTGTTGTGTTGGTAATCTCATGTGTCTTATACTGTACGTTCCTCTCACCTTCTTTACGTTCTTCTGTCTCTTCTGGCTATACTATCATGTCTGGCAAATTCCGTCCCCTCCTCTCTCTCTCTCTCTCTCTCTCTCTCTCTCTCTCTCTCTCTCTCTCGTCTGTTGCCATGTCGCTAAAGGTATGTGAATCTTTCTCTCTCATACAAACACATGCACACATTTATACACATCCACATACATTTATATATACACACACATGCACACACTCTTTCTTTTTTTTTCTCTCTCTCTCTCTCTGTGTGTGTGTGTGTGTGTTCGACATTTAGACTTCCATTCAGACTTTCCAATATTTTTAACCCACATAGTCACGGGCTTACGTTGTGGCGATACATCCTGAACGTAAGCTGGTATTAACATCGGGAAGCTCCGGTATGTAACCTGGTATTAACAGTCAGAGTTGCCTGTAAAAATCCCCCCACGTGTTCTGTTGCCTCGCTCACTCCCCATCCTCTTAAAGAATTCAGGGGGGGGGGAGAATTTACCCTCGCACACACACAGACAGATAGACACGCATGCACATTTTCTCTCTCTCTCTCTCACACACACACATAAATACAAACACACACACGCATTTATATACACTCATAACACATCCACACACACACACACATTTATATACACTCATACACATCTGCACACACACACATTCACACACACACACACACACACATTCTCTCTCTCTCAATATTCCCCATTATTTTTTATATTTTTAGCGTGCGTTTCTCTTGCTTCACACGCACACACACACACACACACACACACACACACACACACACACACACACACACACACACACACACACACTGTTCTCCCTCGTGGACAGCATGGCACTCAAAGCCTTTATCTTTCCGGGTATTTTCTCGCCTTGACGTGTATTTTTAGTGCACGTGGGAAGGAGGTAGTGGGGGGGGAGGGGAGAGGGGGCGAAAGATAGGTGTTGTTGCAGGGGGGAGTGGTAGGAGGGGTACAGGTGTTGTTTGGGGTGGGGGGTGGGGATGGGGGGGAGGCTTCAGGTGCATGCTTGGTTGTTGGGGAGATGGTGGACGGAGGGGGGGGGTAAGAAAAGGGGAGATGAGTTGACATTATATAGGATCGAACCTTATCCCCCTCATCCCCCCCCCCCCCCTCCACCAGCATCTCCACGTTTATTGAACTGAGATCGGGTTAGTGGGAGGGGAGAAAGCTAGAGAGAGAGAGAGAGGATGAGGAGAAAGAAAGAAATAGAAGTGAGAAAGAAAAAAGGAGATGATGTGTAGAATGGGAGAAATAGAAGAGTGATTGGGTATGGAGAGAGAGAGAGAAAGAGAGAGAGAGAGAGATAGAGAGAGAGAGGAGATGGGGATATATAGGGAAAAGTAGACACACACACACAGACAGGCAGGCAGTCAGACAATCAGTTAATTTGGAGATGGAATTCAAGGATACAAGAATAAAAAAAATGGAAGTGGTTAATGCCTTGGTAACAGGAAAGGAACTGAGAGGGAAAGTGAAAGGAAGGGACAGACTGGAGAGGAGGAGGAGGAGAGGCAGAGGGAAACACCAAAGAGAGGAAGAGGAGGAGAGGAAGTGGGGAAAGAGAGAGGATTGAGGATGAGGAGGGAAAAGGAAAAGGGGGGATGATGGTTTTGAGAATTTTATAACCTATAGGAAGGAAGTGTGTGAAAGGAAGAGAGATCTGGAGAACGGTTAGTGTGAGAATGTGAGGAAAGGAAGGCCAGAGAGGGAGGAGCTATGGGGTTGAAGAAGGGAGAGAAGAGAGGAAAGGAGCGGAGAGAAGAGGAAAGGAAGGCCAGAGAAGGAGGAGCTAAGGGGTTGAAGAAGGGAGAGAAGAGAGGAAAGGAAGCAAGAGAGGGAGGAGCTATGTATGGGGTTGAGGAAGGGAAAGTTTCAATGAGGAAGAGAAGGAAATTGCATCGCTGAGAGAGAATATGGTGGTGGTGGTGGTGGTGACGAATTGGAGGCTACGTGTTCATCAAGAAATATGTCAGCGTATGGTTGGTTATTAGGCGAGAGGAAATGGAAGGACACACACACACACACACACACACACCTACACACACACCTACTAACACACCTACTAAAGAGAATGATAGATGGGTGGGTGGGAGGAAATGAAAGCACACACACACACACACACACACACACACACACACACACACACACACATACATACATACATACTAAAATGACTGATGGATGGATAGGTGGGTGGGTGGGAGGAAATGAAAGCACACACACACACACACACACACACACACACACACACACACACACACACACTACAGGAAGGGCACATAATTTAACCGAAAGGGAAGGTGGTGGTGATAAAAAGGAAACGCCAGGCAGTCCCATGATAGATAGCGACAAATAGACAGGAAGACCGAAAGACAGAAAATAAACAGGAAGATAGACAGAAAACATAGATAGATAGCTACAGATTGACAGGAAGATCGAAAGACAGAAGAGAGACAGGAAGACAGACAGAAGACATAGATAGATAGCTACAGATTGACAGGAAGACCGAAAGATAGAAGAGAGACAGGAAGACAGACAGATGACATATATAGATAGCTACAGATAGACAGGAAGACAGAAAGATAGAAGAGAGACAGGAAGATAGACAGAAAACATAGATAGATAGCTACAGATTGACAGGAAGATCGAAAGACATAAGAGAGACAGGAAGATAGACAGATGACATAGATAGATAGATAGACTCGAAGATAGAAAGATATACATAGCTATAGATAAACAGACAGAAGGACATAACTGACAGACAGATGACAGTTAGACAGACAGGAAGATACACAGATGACAGATGACAGACAAACAGGAAGACAGCCAACGACAGACCGGTGGATATTTCGGCAGAGAGAGAGAGAGAGAGAGAGAGAGAGAGGAGAGAGAGAAGAGAGAGAGAGATTGAGAGAGAGAGAGAGAGAGAGAGAGAGAGACCGGTGGATATTTTGGAAGAGAGAGAGACAGACAGACCGGTGGATATTTCGACAGAGAGAGAGAGAGAGAGAGAAAGTAAAAGAGAGAAATACTTATAGGAATACCAGCGTGTACTATCCCCCAGGAAATGTCCAAGAGAAATAAGTAGCGGTAGAAAGGAAGGAAGGAAGGAAAGGAGAAGGTAGCCACACCAACCAACCCATCTTCTTTCCCTCCTCCTCCTCACATGTTCCCCGTACACACACATACACACACACACACACTCTCTGCTTTTCCTGTTTCCTGGTACAGCATTTTCCTATTTCCTATTACGCTCTTTCCTGTTAAATTATCTCGCTTTTTCTGCTCTGCCTCTCTCTCTCTCTCTCTCTCTCTCTCTCTCTCTCTCTCTCTCTCTCATCTGGTTCTCCGCGTCCACTCCCAACCCTCGTTTATAGAGATGTTCAAGTGAGACAGACAGACAGACACACACACACACAGACTGGTTTTCTTATAGTACGTATACCTGTATCCGGATGGAGGCGGATTCCTGAGGTTCTTCCCGTGTGTGTGTGTGTGTGTGTGTGTGTGTGTGTACGAACAGGGAGGGAGGGAGGGAGGAGGGAAAAATCCGTAACCTCCATCCAGTCTTCAATTCGAAAGGTCCTTCACTTATTATTAATTTTATATACAATCATTTTATTATATTCTTAAACACCATTTTATTTATGTTATTTATTTCGTTTATGGTTACCTGTTACATCTAGAACTATTTTTTATAGTAGTATTATTATTATTATTTATGATTATTATTATTGTTATTAATATCTTAATGTTTATTATTATTATTGTTATTATTATTTTCGAGGTTAATAAAATAGATTTTGAATGAGGAACGTGGCTATAACTAAATCTATAAATGCTAGAACGATAATAATAGACAATTATACGAAACAGCTGACTTTTAATGATGGGTGAAATGCCCGCCTTTACCATAACACTGTAGCCAGACACTCGGCACTCACTCAAATACCGCTAACCAGAAACACATACATACATACATACATTTACCGCTAGTCGTGGCTTGGAAATATTATACAAAACAACAACAACAACACACACACACGAAGTAAAAAGTATACCAAAACAAACAAACAGCATGTCCGGTCCACCCCTGCGCATACCGTTATAATTATTAGTCAGTAAAATTCTCCCGGCAACTCTCTCTGGCTTGGTAATATTGACGTTGCTTTTTCCCGCCCGCGCGCTATGACGTCACCGAGAGAAGCTGTGACGTCATACCAAACACTTGACTCTCTCCTTTGATACCTTCTAGAATACCGTGAATTTCCCCAGCACTTGTTTTGTTTTGTTACGAGTCAAATGAAGATATTAATAAAAAGGTTGTCATTATTATTCTATTTTATTATATATATATTTATCCACTGGTCATGTTATGCATATTATTATTTTTTGTATAGTATAGATATATATATTTTTTTTATACAAAGATCCTGTTATGATTATTTTATTTTTGTTATGTATATAGATATGTATTTATTTTTACCCGTGATCTCGTGATGTTTTTTTTTTAATTATATGATTATACAGCATATATTTAATTTACAAATGATTAAGTAATAATGTAACTGTACTTTATAATTATTAAAGGGTAGTTGGACTTGGTAATGAACTCTGGTGTGACATTTATATTTAGAGAACCTCTTATAATAATTGGATGTCATGTGGTGAGTGAGAGGTTAGGTATTCTCTCTCTCTCTCTCTCTCTCTCTCTCTCTCTCTCTCTCTCTCTCTCTCTCTCTCTGGTGGGTGAAGTTATGTATGTTTCTCTCTCTCTCTCTCTCTCTCTCTCTCTCTCTCTCTCTCTCTCTCTCTCTAACTGTGTGGCAAGGATTTGACACACAACGTGACAGTAGTATTAATAGTAATAGTAGTAGTAGTATTGGTGGTTGTAGTAGTAATAGTAAGTGGCGATAGTAGTAGTAATGGTGTAGGTGGTAGTAATAGTAGTAGCAATTGTGGTAGTGGTAGTAGACAAAATAATAGCCAACAAAATATAGAAAAAATATAGGTTCAATGAAATATCACTTTTTTTTATTTCTACTTTACTGTACACAAGAAT
>JAWZYT010006599.1:0-2500 GCA_034508575.1 Petrolisthes manimaculis
CACCCACTTTCCCTCCCTACCTACCCACCCACCCACCCCACTTTCCCTCCCTACCTACCCACCCAGCCACCCACTTTCCCTCCCTCCCTACCCACCCACCCCATCCACTTTCTTTCCCTCCCTAAAATAAATTGGGACTACCAGAGTTGAGTAGAGAATACGATTAATATACCTCTCAGATCCTCCCTCCTCTATGGTTTCCCGTCCCTATCTTCTTAAGGAGACTCATGTTGTAGTCAGAAAATTGGGAGATGGAAATGAGTCCTTCAAATATTGCCACGAAACACCACCTATATCGAAGGAGGCTGTTTCGTGGCATGGTCAGGATGAATCAGAAGCCTCCAATTTTCAAACACGATACAGGTTCTCAATGACGACAACTTTAGGCCTACATGTACAGTTGCCAAAAAAAGTTATTGCGACAAATCTTGATACAACTTTAACTCTAGTAATATCCACAACTATTTGTAGGGACTATAAACATGTATAACAGAAGGAAATATAAATATCCTTCTATAATACATACTTATAATCCCTACAAACAACTATGGACATTAATATATTTAATGTTGTATCAATAGTTGTCGCAATACCTTTTTTTTTGACAACTGTACCACCCACAGTCATATGTGGTATTTTTTTTCCTTTTCTTTCTTTTCGTTCTTTATATCTCCTCCTCTGCTAACTTTATTGTCTTGTTGTTTCTTTCCAACTTCTCCTTTACCTTTTTTTTTCTTTAATTATTTCTCATCTTCCTCTTCTGTTTTCTAGTTACAATCATGCAGTCATTACTTTTTCTCTTCCTCTATCACTTCCATTTTCCTTTTTAGTTCCAATCATTACTCTCTCTCTCTCTCTCTCTCTCTCTCTCCTCTCTCTCACACACACACACACACACACACACACATTATCTCTCTCTCTGTCTCTCTCTCTCTCACACACACACATTCAGTAATTCCGTCTCACACACATTCAGTCTCTTCTCTCTCTCTCTCTCTCTCTCTCCTCTCTCTCTCTCTCCTCTCTCTCTCTCTCTCTCTCTCTCTCTCTCTCATCTCTCTCTTCTCTCTCTCTCTCTCTCTCTCTCTCTCTCTCTCTCTCTCGTCATCGCTATGTTAATTAACCAAACGGACGCATCGTAGAACAGAAATATTTGTACCGAACCAAGGCAACAGCAGCAATAAAAGTATAGATTTGAGGGGAGAGTATACTTTTTGGTACATTGGAGTGCCTTGATTCCTCCAAAATATGCCAGAAAACACACCCAGATAAAGAAAAATAATGGTATCCTGTTGCCTGGAATAATTTGGAGGAAACATAATGAACTATACCCTCCCCTATATATGTCCCCTTCCAAGAGTTTATTTACCCTGATATTTGCCCCGATTAAGTGCTTATATGGCCTTTAACGGGGCGGGGCTGGGCGGGGCGGGGCGGGGCGGGGGGGAGGGGGTGTTGTTGTTGTGAGGGACTGGCCAGGGTGTGAGACGAGTGTGTGTGTGTGTGTGTGTGTGTGTGTGACAAGGTTGACAGGCCACAGGGAAGGAGTGACAGGTGTGAGAAAACAGACGGCAGGACAAAAAAGTAATAATAAAACACACACACACACACACTCTCTCTCTCTCTCTCTCTCTCTCTCTCTCTCTCTCTCTCTCTCTCTCTCTCTCTCTCTCTCTCTCTCTCTCTCTCACACACACACACACACACACACACACACACAACGTATGCAAATGAGGGGGACGGTGTGAGTAAGGCATGAAGAGAACAGCAGCTGGTCCCCCCCCACCCATTCCGTCCCCCTCTTAAACCCCCCCCCCAGCACCCCCCATACGATATTTGGCACCTCCCCCTAGTTCTCCCCAAGCACACATTTCCCTTTTTTCTTCTTCAACTCTCTCCTCATACATCACCCTCCTCCCCTTTCCTTCTTTTCCCCTCTCCACCCTCTCTCCCTTTGCTTCTAACACTATCCCTCCCTCACATTTCCTTTCCCCCCTCTCCCTCTCTCTCTCTTACCTTCTAACACTATCCCTCCCTCACATTTCCTTCCCCCCTCTCTCTCTCCTCATACATCACCCTCCTCCCCCTTTCCTTCTTTTCCCCTCTCCCCTCTCTCTCCCTTTGCTTCTAACACTATCCCTCCCTCACATTTCCCTTCTTCTCTCCTGCATGTTCTCTCTCCAAACTTCTTATCCAGTATCTGAAAGTCACTTTTATATGAGCATCTAACTTACTTCTCCCTTCTCCATCAACCCCTTTACTTTACCTCATTTATCCCTATATATACACACAGTCCTCCCTTTTCACTTCTATCCCATGCACCTTCAAACCTCTTTATTTCACTTTATCCCTATATAATTATACAAACAGTCCTCTCTTTTCACTGCTATCTATCCCACCCACCTTCAACCAACCAAACCCCCCATCTCCCATCCATCCATCCATCCCACCCCTTCTCCCATCCATCCATCCATCCATCCATCCCACCCCTTCTCCCATC